>QRFJ01003629.1:0-128553 GCA_006176705.1 Cocos nucifera
ACCAGAAGAGATCTATTGGGTATTGGATATCGAAAGCCCTAACCATATTTGCAATTTGTTGTAGGATTTATAGGTCAGTAGGAGATTCTAATAAGATGAGAGGTTTCTAAATATTGGAGATTGAAGACCAGTTCCAATTCTAGCATTAAAAACCTTGAAACTTGTATTTAAGTCTCATACTATTATTCTAAGTGATTGTCACTTTTATCCTAGTTTCTTATTGAATATCATTTTTGTAGGCCTTTTGGCCTAAAATAATTATGAAATTTTAATAAAAAATGAGTTTTGTAATGTCATTTTGAATGATGTTACTATTTTTTCTAGAATTTGAACAATGGAATATATTTATTATCACATTTTGTTAACATAATCTACTCCACTAGCAACCATGCTAGATTAGATAATGTATCTGATATTTACCTATGACACTATAGCCAAGGTCATATTAACAAGTACAAGATAAATAGGTTGACTTAAGAAGAAATCCTCGAACTCAGTGATTATGAATTACATCCAACCTATAAGTTTTATCTTCTTGAAAAAATGATCAAGTCACCTTTTACTGAAAAAGGTGAAAGAGTCATTGAGCTCTTAGATCTAGTACATATTGATATATGTAGACCAATGAGTATAAGTACTAGAGGTGGATATTTCTACTTCATTACTTTCATAGACGACCTATCTAGGTAAGAGTATGTCTATTTGATGAAACATAAATCGGATTCATTTGAAATGTTCAAAAGATTTTACAATGAGATAGAAAAATAAACTAAAAAGAGTATTAAAATTCTTCAATTTGACCGAGGAGGTGAATATCTTTTCGATGAGTTTCTTATATATCTAGGAGAAAATGGGATTCTTTTTGAATGGATTCCTCCATAGATACCATAGCATAATGGTACATCTAAATAAAGAAATTGAACTCTATTAGATCTGGTTCGATCCATAATAGGTTTTGCTAACTTGCTGATATCCTTCTAGGGATATGCACTCAAATTAGCTTGCTATCTTTTAAATAGGATTTTAAGTAAGTATATAGTTAAAACTTTATATGAGATATGGACAGGGCGTAAGCCAATACTCTCACATCTTAGGATCTAGGAATTCTCGACTTACACCAAATATTTAATCATAGATAAACTTGGACCTAGGTCTGACAAGTGCACTTTCATAGGATATCCAAAAGAAATCAAAAGGTATTTTTTCTGCCATGCTGATGAACAAAAAGTATTCATCAACCTTAAGGCAATCATTTTAGAAAAAAAAAAATTTTGGTGAAGGAACTGTTGCCTCTAAGATTAAACTTGAGGAAGTTCAATAGGTAGAAAAATCGATACCAGTAGCTAAATCTAAACTAAATTTGATTAGATCAAACCCAGAGCCCAGTACGGCCTTAAGACAATCTGGTAGAGTACCGCATCAGTCGGATAAATACTATAATTTCTTAGTCCAAGATGGTGATCCTATCAAACTTGATGAGAACAATGAGGATCCAATCACCTACATGGATGCTATACAGAGATCGGATTCTAAGAAATGGCTTAATACTATGAAATCTAAAATAAAATCCATGAAGATTAATGATGTGTGGACATTGGTTGACCCATCTGAAGGTGTTAAACTCATTGGGTATAAATGGGTCTTCAAAAGAAAGAGGGGCATAGATGAAAAGATAGAGACCTATAAAATCCATCTAGTTACCAAGAGGTATCGTCAATGTTATGGTACTGACTATGATGAGATATTCTCTCTTATGGAAATGCTCAAATTCATTCAGATTATGCTTGAGATAGCTGCCCATCTGGACTATGAGTCTGATAGATGGATGTGAAGATAACTTTTCTAAATAGAGAGTTGACTGAAGAGGTGTATATGATATAATCTAAAAGGTTCATATCCACAGACAAGTCCAAGGTGTGCAAGCTTTAGAGATCCATTTATAGATTGAAGTAGAGATCTTGGAGTTGGAACATATGTTTTGATAAGATGATCAAAATGTATGGCTTCATTAAGAATGGAGAAGAGCCCTACATTTATAAGTGGGCAAATGATTCAGTTGTAGTATTCATTATTTTGTACATAGATAATATTCTTTTAATCGAAAATGATATTTCCGCACTGCAAGGAATAAAATTATGGCTATCATCTCAGTTCTTCATGAAAGACTTGGGAGAAGCATCCTACATCTTAGGGATGAAGATCTATAGAGATAGATCTAAGAGGATGCTTAGATTATCCTAGTCTACGTACATAGAAAATATGCTGAAGTTGTTCAGTATGAAGAATTTCAAGAAGGGCTATCTTTTGATAGGCCATAAAATTTCTTTCTCTAAGAAGGATTGTCTGACAACTCTTGAAGAGAGAGAGCATATGAGTAGGATCTCATATACTTCGACTGTGGGATCTATCATGCATGCCATGATATGTATGAGACCAGATATGGCATACTCACTAGGAGTAGTGAGTATATACCAATCTGATCCAAGAGAGAATCACTAGAAGGTTGCAAAAACCATCTTTAAGTATTTGAAAAATACTAAGGACTAGTGGCTGATCTATGGTGAGCCAAATTTAAAACTTATGGGATTTATAGACTCTAACTTTCAATCTGACCATGATGACAGCAAGAGCATGTCGGATTATGTATTTATCCTTAATGGTAGAGTAGTCTACTGAAAGAATTTCAAACGGCACATTATAGCAGACTCTTTTTGTGAGATAGAGTACATCACGACATCAGATGCTGTGAAGAATGTTATATGGCTGAAAAAAATTCATCATCGAGCTTAAAGTGGCATCCTTTCTTGATGGTCCAGTTCTACTTTACTATGATAGCACTAGAGCCATTGCTCAAGTAAAGAAATTGAAGGCACACCAGTAGACAAAGCACATACTGCACCACCACCATCTTATCCAAGAGATCATGAATTGAGGTGATGTTGATCTTTTGAAGATCAATAGAAAGAAGAACCTAGCCGACACCTTCACTAAAGCCCTAATGGTAAAGGAGTTTGATAATTGTAAGTCGAAGATGGGTATTAGATACTATACCAAGTGGCTTTAAAATAAGTGAGAGTTGTTAAAAAATATATCCCAAAGTCAATCATCAGTCTATTGATGGTTGTGCTATCTTTGTAAACATAAATGATTTATTATGAATAAAAATTTTATTCTAACATTTTTCATCACAAGTCCACATCTTCTAATGGACTTCTTTATAGTGATGAAGTCCTTAGAACTATTTAGATTTGATAAAGTGAGGATTTATTGATTAGTTCTTAAAATATTTACGATCAAATGATATATTGTTAACTAGGACAATAACATTTATCAAGTGTAAGTCGTTATGTGCCATACAGATTGATTGTTCTCTTAATCAAGAAGTGTAGAGACACTGGTATGGCATACAAGTGAGATATAGGGATACATCGTCACTGAGCATGACCAACTCTGAAGCATTCTACTATCGAGAATTGCTCTGATGGGATATGAATATAAGTGTTCCATCGATCTGAAATCACTATGGTGACTTGCAAGCAACTCACTATGCTTTGATGCCAGACTATCTAAATTTTTAATTCAGTGATGAAAGATTTTTGAGCATAGTCATGTACTTGTGAAGTCGGTGAGTGATCAAGATGGGATTGACTACTTCAAGAGTTGGAGATAATACATCACTATATTTCAATTTAGCAAAACCTTGGTCAAGATAATCCATGTGATGGATTTGGCATTTTAAAATATAATATGGATGACCTAATCAGGGTTGACAGTCAAACCTTGAGTCATCCTATGAGTACTCATGGTCAAGAGGATGAATTATACGAAAATCATATCCACATGGATTCTAGAATGTTGCTTTACGTATTCGACCTATCCGACTGTCGGATATCATTGCTGGATGGTTAATTTGATTGGTATAAAAATTTATTTCTATACTACTGATTTAGGTTCAAATCTATAGAGTCATACACATTAGCGATCTCGATCTGATCGGATGGTTGATTAATGATTAAGAATCATTTTAGGGTCAAACAGTCAATATGATTGATGTTTGATCTAGTGCAAGTATTATAAGAGGATTGATTAGCAATCGAATTGCTAATTAGCACAATCAAATTGAGCATGAGAGCTAAAATCAAGTTTAATTGAATAAGATTCAATTAGGTTTGGTTTGGACTGGATTAGATCAAATTCATATAGTTTATGGGATAAGCCAATTGCAAAGGAGATCAATTCCCTATTGAATTAGGACTTGTGTGCATCTAATTTCTAATTTAATTAGAATTTAAATCAAAATTAAATATGATTTAATTTAATTTAATTAGATTTTTAATTGAACTAAGATCATCCTTAATTGGGTTGCACAAGTTTTAATTTGATTGGACTAAAAAACTACTTTGACTAGTCAAAACATGGAGTCTTAGTTTGACTAGTCACCACATCACCACATCACCACCCCACTAGTCAAAACATGGACTAAAAAACTACTTTGACTAGTCACCACATCACCACCCCACACCACCTTCCCTTGATTTTGGTGTGAGATCTCTCATGCCCAAAGAAGGCCATGCTACCCCATGTGCCCCCTCTCTTTCTTAGATGGTATTTGGTTGTGGACCAAGTCAAAACTAGTAGCTAGTTTTGATTTGAAACTCTATTTGATAAAGTTTGACAAAATTAAAACTATTCCCTTTATGTGGCGCCAACCAACATGATTATTCTTTGATTTTTTCATGGGAATAAGGAAGGTTTTATGCACCACTTCTAGGAAATCCACACCATAGAAAAAGGAGGTGCCTAAGAGTTGAGCACCCCAATCCTTGTCGAATTTGGACACTCCTTTCTAGGTGTTTGACCTAGATAGAGACTCTCTCATATCTCTCTATTTAAGAGGGGTTAGGACATGATTTTTCTATAATAAATTCATCTAAGAAAGAGGGCTTGGATGTGGGTTCCTTGGGTGCAAGAAGGGTCTTGGGCATGAGGCATTATAAGGACACAAGTTGGTGTGTCCTGGTGAGAGAAAAGAAAGAGAGAAGAAGGATCTTCTCTAGGATTTTTCTTAGATCTTTTTTCCATAAGCTTTTGAGAGAAAAAGTGAGGAATTAGATCTCTCTCTAGTCATCCTCTTCATCTTCTTGAATCCTTGGAAGGTCTAAAAAATCAAAGAAAGAAGATTCATGATCAACCATCGAAGAAGGATCAGCAAGGTGCTGGTACATCGAGCTGATTTTCAGCTAATGGACTTCTGATTAAAATCAAGGCTTCATGTGGACTTCCTATAGAGGCCAAATGCATGTGTGGCTCAAAGCAACAACCTCAGCCTCATATCAGCAAGTAGAGTTCTCAACCCATAAAAAGGTAAAAGGATATGATCTCTTTTACTATCTAGATTATATCTAGAATTGTTTAGATATTGATTTGATCAATACCTTTGCTTCTGTTTAATATTTATTTTTTAGATTTATTACTTGCATGAATCATATCATAAGATCTTAGATCTAGGGATTTCTTGCATAATTTATAGATTAATATGATTAATCTATTTCTTCCACTGTTGTTATTTTAAAAATGTTTCAAAATTGATGCATGCAAATCCTAGAATTTTCTTCAGCGATGATTTCACTTGATATGCAAATACCTTGAGAAAAAGTTCGTCGAGATGTAGAGAGTTGACTCCATGACAATATGGTGACCCACTGACCAAGCCGCTAAGCCAACAAATGACTAAGCTCACCTTGAGGAGATGGAGCTTAGATTTTTGGCCAATTGGCTTTAGGTCAACTAGGAGTTTGTTAGATGTATGCCCTAGAAGCCAGATTAGCTAATGCATGTACACTTCTAAGAGCATAATTTTATAATTAAAATTTTTTAAATTAATAAAATTTTAGATTATTTTTTTATTTATGTTATGTGTATTTAAATTATGTTGATGAACCATCCGAGGAGTTAACCTGACAATGATACGTATTCTCAAGAGTTGTGAATTTGAGACATGCCATTTTGGGTCAATTCTTAAATGCTCCAGATCGTTGGACCATCATAGGAATGATGATTGATCTAGATATATTGGTGTACGGATCACTTTTCTTCATAGGTAGACAAGTCTCAAGTTTATAGTGTGAGGATACTAGAGTGAGAGTGTAGGTGCTTGGTATGAAACTAAAATATATAAAGTTTCATGCATGTATTTCAAAATTTTTTCGAAAACCAACATAGCAGAAGACTTAGATTAATCTAACAAATTAATTTTATGCATGTGATCAGATCACTAAATACCTACATCTAGAATCTATGACATGACATAATGCATAAATAAATCTAAAATAAAAATTAAATAGGTATTAATCATATCAATATCCTAGATGATATCTAGCAAACCCTAGATCAAATCTAGCATCCAAGAGATCAGTTCTCTTTACCTTAGTGCAGGTCGAGAATACCACTACTGATTTTCATGATTTTGAATGTTGCTCAGAGCCGCACAGGATGTCCGACCTTCATAGATTGTCCACATGAGGCTCCTATGCTAATTAAAGATTCGACGATCAAAGATCTGCGCAAAGGACTAGCTTCTTGCATATCCCTCCTGATGGTTGATCTGATTTTTCTTTCTTCAAAACTCTTGGACCCTCTAAGAGATGAACCTTCTCTCTAATCTCTCAAAAGATGAACAAAAGAAGGATTAACAAAAATCCAAAGAGAAGACCTTTCTTCTCTTCTTATTCTCTCAATCGGATGTACTAAGGTGTTGTCCTAAATAAACCCCCACACCCTAGGAATATGGGTGCACAAATCCCCATGCTCCTCTCCCCTATTTCTCTAGCTTTTTGCCATGGAATATCACCTGGTTCCCATGCCCCAACCCCCTTTAAAATAGGCACCCCATGAGAGTCCTTCCTTAGGTCAAAAACCTAAGAAGGAGTAAGTCAAAGGAAGAAATTTAGGGGGGGACGCCACCCTAATTTCCTTATGCGTGAGGAATGAAAAGGGCATGCCAATATTCCTTTCCTTTCTCACTAAAAATCAGATCCCATTTGATTTAATTAAGGCACCTCCAAAGGATTTTGTGAATCGTAAAACTCTATCAAATAGAGTCCTAGGGAATAACAACTTCTCTAGTTTGACCAATTCAAATTTTATTCCAAAACTAAGAAGGAGTGGGGCATGGGAACCATCTTAGGCATGAGTAATCTCATGCAAAACTTAGAGGGAGGCAGAAATTAAAGAGTGCACATGGCTTCATGTTGGTGCAAGGGAGAGAGGAAGAATCCTAGTTAAGAGTGGGCGTGGCTTCATGTTGGTGCAAGGGAGAGAGGAAGAATCCCAGTCTAATTGAGACTCTTCAAATTTGACTAGGTCAAACCTAATCTAAACCATATTGAATTGGGATTAGTGCAACCTAATTAAAGAATAATCCTAGTCCAACTAGGAGCCCATTTAAAACTAATTAAATCTAATTTAAATTCTAAACCAATTAGGAATTAGGTACACTCAAGTTCTAATCAAATAGAAAATTAATCTTCTTTGTAATTGGCTTATCTCATAAACCAATAAGACTTGACCTAACAAGTCCAAATCAAATCTAATTAAATTTAATTTAATCAAACTTGATCTCAGCCCTGATGCTCAATCAATTAAGTCAATTAGCAATCCAATTGCTAATTAATCCTTCTACAACACTTGCACTTGATCAATCATTAATCACATTGATGATTTGATCATTGAACGATTCTCAATCATTGATCAACCATCCAATCAAATAGAAATATTTTATATGTGTGAACTCATAGGTTCGAACCTAAGCTGGTTGCACAAGAATAAATTTTTGTACTAATCAAAATAACCATCTAGCAATGGTACCCGATGTCCAGATAGGTTAAACGTATGTAAAGCAATATTCTAGAATCCTGGCCTATGGTTACTGTATAATTTATCCCTTTGATTCTTAATGCTCAGTATGACTTTGAGTTAACTATCAACACTCAAATAGTTTAGTGAGTCCTTATAAAGATTACCCAAGCCTAAGTTTTGCTTAATTGAAATATAGCAAGACATTCGCTCCTAAAATCAGGAGTGGTCAATCCCATTTTGACTCGTAGACCAACTCTGCAAGTACTTGATTGCATCCAAAAATTTTTTATCACTATATTAGAAATATAGGTAGTCCAGCATCAAAGTATAGTGAGTTGCTTGTAAGTCACCGTGGTGATCTCAAGTTGGAGGGATACTTATATCCATAGCCTTTACTAGCTACTCTTGACAGCAAAGTGTTATATTGATCACATTTAGTGTATATGTACTTTCTATATCTCACTTATATGCCATACCAGTTTTTCTACACTACTTGGTTATGAGAATAACCAATGCATATGGCATATAGTTACCTATACTCGATAAGTTAACATCCTAATTAATAACCTATCATTTTATCATGAATAATTTTAAGAACTATATGATAAATCCTTCTTTATCGATTGATTATGGTTCTAAGAACTTCATCAAAATATAGAAGTTTATTTAAAAAAGATAGATAATTTATGATGAAAATATTAGATGTGTGCCCTAAAAGTTAAATTAGCTGACACTTGTAATACACTTCTACCAACAATTTTATAATTTTAACTATAAATTAATAAAAGAGTTATTTTCTATCATAGTTTGTATTTAAAGTATCTGTAATATATTCTTTGAGTTAATGGTAATGATAATTCATATTTTCAAGAGTTAAAAATTTAAGACAAGAATTTTTATAATTAACTCATAAACTACTCCTAACCGTAGGTGAAGGGAAATCCTGATTTCCCTGACCAGGTTCGTCCAGATCTGATCAGATCAAGAGATATATTTCAAAATTTTTTCTCTTAGATCTGTATCAGATCAGGGATGCTTCAGATCTGATTCTTATTTGTTTAATAAAAATTAAATGAAAAGGATAAATTAAATCACATTCAATTTACCTGAATAGGGTAATCCTATTACCCTGTTGATGATCCTGTTTGCAGCGGAAGGTTCTGGATCAAGCCACGCAAGCGCCTGGCCTCTACCGGTATCCACTCGGGCTGGATCTGGAGATCCTCTTCTTCTCTATCACGCCTCCAAAAATCAGATCTGGATCTGATCTGGAGGATCTTCAAAACTCCTTTTGAAGATCTGCAGTCGTTCTTCACAGCAGCGCAGCCTTCTTGCTTTTGATCTCCTTTTCTTGATCTAAATCGCACCAATCCAAATCCAAAACACTTTTGGACGTGGAGAGCAAGGGGAGATGAGAGTATGGCGTGGAGAAAGGGGAGAGAGGCAGCCTTGGGGCGTGGGAAGATTGCTTCTTGATTATTTTTTCACTTGGGCGCTGGGTCTCTTATATAGACTAAGCGTGATCCAAGTCATCTTCCTCCCAACCAATCACAACCCTTTGTGAAATCAGATCTAAATCTGATTGGTGGGATTAGAGTCCCCTGGATTCCTACTTGGAGAGTGCCTTGGACCAGTCAAACTGGATTCTTAGAAGAACTCTCATTGGAATCCTAAAGGGAGATGGAGTCCTTGTCCCACAAGGACTCCATGCCGCCTCTTACTGGGCTCACGCCTCCCTTGGCGTGCGCCCATCTCCTTGCCAGGTTCTGGCAGGGGGACAAGCCCCCACCAGCTCTCCAATAGGTGCATGACATGTGGTCAAAAGTCAAAGGGTCATTGGTCAACGTTTGACCAGTCAAAAGTAGAGTTCTGACCAAAGTCAAAGACCAAGAAATGGCAGGTGACCAAAATTGGCAGGTAATGTCTTACAAATAAGACAACCTATTCTGACTTGGACAACCTCCAGTCAGACCATAAGAAGACTTCTGTTTGAGCACAAACTCCTTTGGCTCAGACAGGACGACTTATTTATGATAGCAAAAGAAGAACGTTAGGTTCAATCGAGTGCTAGCACGATTTCCTTGAACCTAATTGAATCTCATTCAGATCAATTGAACTATATTAGTTCAATTGATGATCACCAGATTCAAACCCTTGTTTGTGTGACCCAGTTAGGTTCAGTTCTGTATGGTAATGGGATATGTCATGATCTCTATCATCGACATCATCGAAACTCCTTTCGATGGATCAGAACTCTTCTGATTCGAACAGCTAGAATGATCGATCATCTAAATCATTCTAATTGCTCCCAAAATCCACCAGTGACACCTAGCAGTATATGGTGGCAACCCATCAGAGCTGAATGCGAACCTCTTGGTGCAGCTACCTGTGTGATTCAGTTCTTCTATCTTGAGCCCCGTTCAGATTAGGGTTAAGGTGAACTCGTCAAACCCTAGTCTCTGTCATATGATGTAATCATTCGATTCGAGTCCAATGTGAAAATCTAAATAGAAACTCTTTCTATTATTTCACTCTGCCATGGCCATGGGCTTCAAGGACTTGATTCTCATGATCATCATAGGGCTACTCCTCTACCACCGAGGTAGATAGATCCCATCTTGATGCAATCCAGTTCCTACAATGAACATGTCACAGCCAACATACACCTCAGGGTTCCATATGGCTAGGAGACCGAGTAATGGTGTAGTCAAACTATAACACCCTCAAGGTGAACTGCCGATGCATCTCAGGTCAAAGAACCAGACACACTACTGCAGCATCGAGTCAGTCATTGACGAGAAGGTAGACTCCCTAATGACTACTCGAGGTGGTCACGCTCAGTGCCCTCATTCTCTAACGAGTACCTGTACTCTCGCTCCGGTGTCTCCACACCGTAGACTCAAGACTCATCTACTAAAGAGAAGCGATCGTACACCAACCTTCCGGATCAATCACCATCCTCGTGATGATCCTATGGTCGGGAGCTATTTATGAGTTAATAATGATTATTCATGTCTTAAATTTTCAACTCTTGAAAATATGAATTATCATTACCATTAACTCAAAGGATGTATCACAGACACTAAATACACATGTGTGATAGAAAATAACCCATTTTATTAATTATAGTCAAAATTACAATTTTGCCCCTAGAAGTGTATTACAAGTGTCAGCCAATTCTGGCTTCTAGGGCACATATATCTAACAATCTCCCACTTGTCCTAAAGCCAATTGGCTACAAGTCTAAGTCCCATCTTTTCAAGGTGGGCTTCGATCTTCTGCTGGCCCAATGGCTTTGTCAAGTGGGTCTGCCACATTATCTGCGGAGTCGACTCTCTTGACCTCAACGTAACCTTTCTCAAGGTAATCGCGGATGAGATGATATCGCCGCTCAATGTGCTTGGACTTCTGGTGAGACCTCGGCTCCTTAGCAAGGGCTATGGCGCCATTGTTGTCGCAGTAAAGAGGAATGGCATCTGATGGCATTACTCCAATTTCTGCAGCAAACTTCTTGTACCAGAACGCTTCCTTTGCAGCCTCTGATGCAGCTATATATTCTGCTTCCATGGTGGAATCTGCTATCACAGTTTGCTTGGAACTCTTCCAGCTGACAGCTCCACCATTGCACACAAACAGACTTCCAGATGTCGACTTTCGATCATCTATATCGGACATGAAGTCCGAGTCTGTGTATCCCTGGACCAGGAGTTCTCCATTACCAAAGACCAACATCATATCCTTAGTTCTTCTCAAGTACTTAAGGATACATTTCACAGAAGTCCAGTGTTCTTCACCTGGATTTGACTGATATCTGCTTGTGACACTCACAGCATGGGCTATATCAGGTCGTGTACATAGCATGGCATACATGAGGCTCCCTATTGCAGAAGCATAAGGGATCTTGCTCATGCGTTCTATTTCCTCAGGTGTGCTGGGGCACATCTTCTTGGAAAGATGAATACCATGTCTGAAGGGTATTAATCCCCTCTTAGAGTTTTCCATACTAAACCTCTTTAGTACTTCCTCTATGTACATCTTCTGTGAAAGTCCTAGCATCCTATTCGGTCTATCCCTATAGACCTTAATTCCTAGAATAAAGGATGCTTCACCTAGGTCTTTCATGGAGAATTCCTTAGGACAACCACATCTTGACTGATGTCAACATGGGAATATCATTCCCAATAAGGAGGATGTCATCCACGTACAATACGAGGAAGACAACAGCGCTCCCACTGACCCTTTTGAAAACACATGGTTCCTCTTCGTTTTTGATGAAACCAAACGTTTTGATCACATCATTGAAACGAGTGTTCCAGCTCCGAGATGCTTGCTTAAGTCCATATATGGACCTTTGCAGCTTGCAAACCTTGTGATCAGTATCACTGGATGTGAAACCTAGTGGCTGTTCCATATAGATATCTTCCTCAAGATATCCATTTAGGAATGCCGTTTTCACGTCCATTTGCCATATTTCATAATCGAAATAGGCTGCAACAGGCAAGCAATGTGCGGATGGATTTTAGCATAGCCACTGGGGAAAAGGTATCCTGATAGTCAATGCCTTCGTTGACTATAACCTTTTGCCACTAGTCTAGCCTTGAATGTCTCCACATTCCCATCTGCACCAATCTTTCTCTTGAAGATCCATTTACACCCAATAGGTACTATACCTTCTGGTGGATCTACCAAGGTCCAGACTTGGTTTGAGTGCATCGAGTCAATTTCTGACTTCATTGCCTCTAGCCATTTCTCGGAGTCGATATCTGATATCGCCTCGTTGTAGGTTTTGGGATCATCACCATGAGCACCATTACCTACGAGGAACATTTCCTCTACTTCCTCTGAAATAATACCTAAGTATCTTTCAGGGGGACGGAAAACTCTTTCCGATCTACGAGGTGGAGGAGGTAGTGTTCTTATTGGCTCAACCTGATTTGGTTCCAATTGGTCCTTAGCTCGTTGCTGCTTGTGAGACTTTCTCATCAAGCTTAATCTGCTTTCCAATGCCGCTATCTTGAATAAACTATTTTTCAAGAAAGATGGCATGTCGACTCACAATCACATTGTGGTCTTCTGGAATGTAGAAATAGTATCCTAATGACTCTTTAGGATATCCTATGAATCGAGCTCTAAAGGACCTAAACTCTAACTTGTCCGCTTGTTGTCTTTTGACATGAGCCGGACAACCCCAAATTCTGAGATGACTCAGACTTGGTTTCTTACCGTGCCATATCTCATACGGTGTGGTAGGAACGGTTTTAGAGGGAACCCTATTCAGTAGATAGAATTGAAGTTAACAATGAGTGTCCCCAAAGAAAATCAGGGAGGTCTGTGAAGCTCATCATGGATCGAACCATATCCAATAGAGTCCGATTTCTCCGTTCTGAAACCCCGTTGAGTTGAGGTGTTCCTGGTGGAGTCCATTGAGAGACTATGCCATTTTCCTTGAGATAGTCTAGGAATTCCCGGCTAAGGTATTCACCTCCTCGATCTGATCGAAGAACCTTAATGGGTTTTTCAGTTTGTTTTTCTACTTCATGTCTGAATTCTTTGAACTTTTCAAAAGCTTCAGACTTGTGTCTCATAAGATACACATACCCATACCTAGACAGATCATCGGTAAAGGTAATGAAGTAGACAAAATTGCCTCTAGCCGGCACATCAAATGGGCCGCACACATCAGTATGTACTAGGGCAAGGAGATCTGTGGCCCTCTCCCCATGTCCAACAAAAGGGAGTTTAGTCATTTTGCCTTGAAGACAAGATTCACAAGTTGGATATGACTCGGAAAGTCAATGGACTCAATAGCCCATTTTTCTCCAATTTGTTGATCCTATCTTCTTGCTATATGACCTAATCTCAGGTGCCATAGATATCTATCGTTTGGACTATCCCTAGGTCGTTTGGCATTCACGTTTTGCTCGATAGTTAGAACAGGTACATCAATATGTAGCTGATAAAGACCATTAATAAGGAAACCATTTGCAATTTTATTTCTTTCATAAAGAATGTTACAATGGTCCTTAAAGAAGGTAATCACATAGCCTTCTTGTGCTAAGCATGAAACAGAAATCAAATTCCTGCTAGCTGCAGGCACATAATAACAGTCTTTCAAAACTAAGTCTAAACCAGATGGTAATCGAAGAGGGTATGTTCCCACGGCTACTGCAGCAACTCTTGCTCCATTACCGATGCGTAGGATCATGTCTCCATCCCTCAGCCTCCTGCTATCCTCAAGACCCTGCATAGAAGTGCACAGATGAGCACTAGAACCAGAGTCAAGCACCCAACTGGATGCAGAAGAAACCGTAAGGTTAGACTCAATAACGAGCATACCTCCAGAAGGACCTTCCTTCTTGTTCTTCAGGGTGGCCAGGTAAGTAGGGCAGTTCCGCTTCCAATGGCCGTCGCTGTTGCAATGGAAACACTTTCCTTTGACATCGGCCTTCTTCTTCGGCTCTGCCTTCTTCTTCTTTGATCCTTCCACCTTTTGCTTTTTCACAGACTTCTTTTTCTTTCCATAAGACTTTCTTTTGGAAGAAGTCCGTTCCATAGCAAGAACTGAGCCTTTAGAACCTTTCATAGAAAGCTCAGCGGTAACCAGCATATTCATTAATTCGGCCAAGGAATTTTGAAGTTTATGCATGTGGTAATTCATGATGAATTGCCCATATGCATCAGTCAAGGATTGCAGAATAATATCGTTCTGCAGGTCCAAGTCCAACTTCACACCGAGCTTCTCAAGCTCTTCCATGTCCTTGATCATTGTCAGACAGTGATCTTGGACTGACTGCCCATCACGCATCTTAGCCTTAAAAAGTCATTTCGTGACTTGATATTTGGCTGCGCGACTCTGTTCACCAAACATCTCCTGCAGGTGAGCCAACATTTGGCGAGCAGTCCCGATATCTTCATGTTGGCGCTGGAGCTCATCAGACATCGAGCCCAACATGTAATATCTGGCCTTATTATCTTCGTCTATCCATTTTTCCAGAGACGCTCTCTGTTCAATGGATGGACGAGCTGGTAAGGTGGGAGGGTCCTGGTCCAAAACATGGGTTAACTTCTCGGAACCCAAAACAATTTTGTAGTTCCTGAGCCAATCTTTATAATTGGGTCCAGTCAGTCTATGTGTGTCCAGGATACGTGCCAATGGGTTGGACGCAGACATTTTCCTGTAGAGAGTCAAAGATTCTAGTTAGATACTGTAATTTTGACTTGACCAATTTGTTTAGGGATTTTATTTTTAAACAAATTAGCTCCCACTATTTTCTCGGATCCCTACACTCCCTCTGTAGAGATGCGAAAATCTCCATGATTAATGATTTCTAGTGGGTGGTGCGGTCTCACCAACTGACTCATCACCTCACCTAACAGTTATTGGTGATGGGTTAGCCAATGAGTGAACAACTCTTGTTCAATGATTCTCTAATCATGGTGCACCCAAACTTGGTCTCTAATTCATGAATCTCACCGTATCCGGAATATTGATCCACTCCTTAGTTAAGTCAGACCCACCATTTGCATAGACTGGGTTCCTAATTGAGTCTCTCACCGTATCCGGAATATTGAGCCCAACTCATCCTCCAGCCCATAGCATCCAATGCCTAATAGACATGGTTGCATCTTCCCGGTGCAACTGAGCCACTGTATCCAGCCGAGAACAATCAACCCCGGGAAGGGCCCGCACATCTACAATGGTGGAAGACCTCAGACTTAATCTTTTCTTAGGGAGAATTGATTCAGGTCTCATTAAACTAGACTTGGCTTAGTCATAACAATTATGACTAACCTAGTGGCATGGGTTAGCTCGGATTATTGACCACCTCAGATCAGAACTGTGTCAACAGATATGGCCAGGTAAGTGAGACCGGTGGAAGGAATATGCCATTAACTCGTACAAGAACGCATTCAGGTCGAGTAGCTTCCAATTAAAAACCAGTCGGTCGTCTGTGCCAAACTTACCTTAGACACCAAATTGTTGAGTCAGAACCAATTGGGTTAGCCTACAATCCAGACTCTAACCTCTGAGCCTAATTAGGTCTTGCTTGATCGTGACTCGATCTTGACCCAGACTTAATCCTATTAGGCTGGTCAATTTAAGCATTGTTGATCCCATCTAACCAACTCTTGATTCGGTTTGATCAACCGCTTAGACCTAATTGAGCTACCCAAGCCCGAACCCAGTATTATGAATATGTCTTAGATCTGAAATTCTCAATTTTAGACCTAATTAATATTCCATAAACTTAATTCTTAATTAAGTAGGGTTCATAAATAAAATATGCACAATAAATCCTAGGGTTTCAGGATCTAGGGTTTTGCAGAAAGTAAGTTTTGGGTTTCTGATTAAGGACGAACGCGCAGCACCCCTACACATCATAAGAACACCCCATCGAATGGGAAGAGAGGGCCTTTAAACCCTTCTTCGTTCTTATGACCGGACGGCCAAGAGGAACGCCTTAATCAGGAACATTCAATAAACATTCAATACAAAACAGTTATAGATCTATATCATATATCTCATATACAAATTTAGATCTAACCATGGCATATTTTGCATACATCTCATGTATCATAATCATGCATGTTTTCAGATCTAAATTATCTCATAATAATCTGAAAAAATTAGATTTAAATTGATCTAATCAAAATAAATTCTAATCTAGACAATTATGTAGAACTATTCTACAACTAGTCTAGTCATGCATCTATCATATCTCATATGATATTTAAAATTAAATAATTTTTATTTGCTGTTTATCAGATGTTATTATAACACTTATAATATCAGAAAATAGTAAATAAGAAGATCTAAAATATGATTTAATCATATTAAATCAAAGACATGCAAAACTATTCTATAGAACTATTCTATACTAGAACTAGTCATGCATATCTTCATGTTCTTAGATCCAAATCATTTAATTTTAATTTTTTCCTGATTTCAGATCTGATCACATCTCATGTGACATCTGAAATCATGTTTATTTTTAATTAAAATAAAATTAAAAATCAGATCTAAACTATTTTTAGAACCATGGCTCTGATACCACTTGAAGGGAAATCCTGATTTCCCTGACCAGGTTCGTTCAGATCTGATCAGATCAAGAGATATATTTCAAAATTTTTTCTCTTAGATCTGTATCAGATCAGGGATGCTTCAGATCTGATTCTTATTTGTTTAATAAAAATTAAATGAAAAGGATAAATTAAATCACATTCAATTTACCTGAATAGGGTAATCCTATTACCCTGTTGATGATCCTGTTTGCAGCGGAAGGTTCTGGATCAAGCCACGCAAGCGCCTGGCCTCTACCGGTATCCACTCGGGCTGGATCTGGAGATCCTCTTCTTCTCTATCACGCCTCCAAAAATCAGATCTGGATCTGATCTGGAGGATCTTCAAAACTCCTTTTGAAGATCTGCAGTCGTTCTTCACAGCAGCGCAGCCTTCTTGCTTTTGATCTCCTTTTCTTGATCTAAATCGCACCAATCCAAATCCAAAACACTTTTGGACGTGGAGAGCAAGGGGAGATGAGAGTATGGCGTGGAGAAAGGGGAGAGAGGCAGCCTTGGGGCGTGGGAAGATTGCTTCTTGATTATTTTTTTCACTTGGGCGCTGGGTCTCTTATATAGACTAAGCGTGATCCAAGTCATCTTCCTCCCAACCAATCACAACCCTTTGTGAAATCAGATCTAAATCTGATTGGTGGGATTAGAGTCCCCTGGATTCCCACTTGGAGAGTGCCTTGGACCAGTCAAACTGGATTCTTAGAAGAACTCTCATTGGAATCCTAAAGGGAGATGGAGTCCTTGTCCCACAAGGACTCCATGCCGCCTCTTACTGGGCTCACGCCTCCCTTGGCGTGCGCCCATCTCCTTGCCAGGTTCTGGCAGGGGGACAAGCCCCCACCAGCTCTCCAATAGGTGCATGACATGTGGTCAAAAGTCAAAGGGTCATTGGTCAACGTTTGACCAGTCAAAAGTAGAGTTCTGACCAAAGTCAAAGACCAAGAAATGGCAGGTGACCAAAATTGGCAGGTAATGTCTTACAAATAAGACAACCTATTCTGACTTGGACAACCTCCAGTCAGACCATAAGAAGACTTCTGTTTGAGCACAAACTCCTTTGGCTCAGACAGGACAACTTATTTATGATAGCAAAAGAAGAACGTTAGGTTCAATCGAGTGCTAGCACGATTTCCTTGAACCTAATTGAATCTCATTCAGATCAATTGAACTATATTAGTTCAATTGATGATCACCAGATTCAAACCCTTGTTCGTGTGACCCAGTTAGGTTCAGTTCTGTATGGTAATGGGATATGTCATGATCTCTATCATCGACATCATCGAAACTCCTTTCGATGGATCAGAACTCTTCTGATTCGAACAGCTAGAATGATCGATCATCTAAATCATTCTAATTGCTCCCAAAATCCACCAGTGACACCTAGCAGTATATGGTGGCAACCCATCAGAGCTGAATGCGAACCTCTTGGTGCAGCTACCTGTGTGATTCAGTTCTTCTATCTTGAGCCCCGTTCAGATTAGGGTTAAGGTGAACTCGTCAAACCCTAATCTCTGTCATATGATGTAATCATTCGATTCGAGTCCAATGTGAAAATCTAAATAGAAACTCTTTCTATTATTTCACTCTGCCATGGCCATGGGCTTCAAGACTTGATTCTCATGATCATCATAGGGCTACTCCTCTACCACCGAGGTAGATAGATCCCATCTTGATGCAATCCAGTTCCTACAATGAACATGTCACAGCCAACATACACCTCAGGGTTCCATATGGCTAGGAGACCGAGTAATGGTGTAGTCAAACTATAACACCCTCAAGGTGAACTGCCGATGCATCTCAGGTCAAAGAACCAGACACACTACTGCAGCATCGAGTCAGTCATTGACGAGAAGGTAGACTCCCTAATGACTACTCGAGGTGGTCACGCTCAGTGCCCTCATTCTCTAACGAGTACCTGTACTCTCGCTCCGGTGTCTCCACACCGTAGACTCAAGACTCATCTACTAAAGAGAAGCGATCGTACACCAACCTTCCGGATCAATCACCATCCTCGTGATGATCCTATGGTCGGGAGCTATTTATGAGTTAATAATGATTATTCATGTCTTAAATTTTCAACTCTTGAAAATATGAATTATCATTACCATTAACTCAAAGGATGTATCACAGACACTAAATACACATGTGTGATAGAAAATAACCCATTTATTAATTATAGTCAAAATTACAATTTTGCCCCTAGAAGTGTATTACAAGTGTCAGCCAATTCTGGCTTCTAGGGCACATATATCTGACAGTAGGACCATCACGAGGATGATGATCAATCAAAAAAGTTGGTGTATGATCATTTTCTTAGAATAGATGAGCCTTGAGTCTATGATGTGGAGATACCAGAGTGAGAGTATAGATACTCATTAGAAAACGAGGGCACTGAGCATGACCACCTCAAGCAATTTTAAGGAAGCCTACCTTCTCGTCGACTAGCTCGATGCTGCAGTAGTGTGTCTGGTTCTTTGACCTAAGGTGCATCAGTAGTTCACCTTAAGGATGTTATAGTTTGACCACACCATAACTTAGTCTCCTAGCCATTCAAAATCTTAAGGTGTATGTTGGCTATAGCATGTCCAATGTAGAAATTAGATTGCATCAATAGGGAATCTATCTATCTCGATAGATAAAGAGTAGCCCTATGATGATCATGAGATTGAGTCCATAAGCCCATGACCAAGGCAATGTGAAGATAATAGAAAGAGTTTCTATTAGGATTTCATAATGGACTCAAATTGAACGATTTATTCATATGACGGATGTTGGGTTTGATGAGTTTACCTTAACCCTAATCCTATCGAGATTCAAGATAGAAGAATCCAATCACACAGGTAGCTGCACTAAGAGGTTCATATTCAGTTTTGATGGATTGCCACCATATGCTACTAGGTATCACTGATAGATTTTGGAAGCAATTAGAATGATCTTGATGATCGATCATTCTAATTGTATGAATCGAAAAAGTTCTGATCCATCGGAAGGTATTTTGATGATTTTGATGATAGAGATTATGACATGTCTTACTATCATACAAAATTAAACCTAATTGGATCATACAAATAAGGATTTGGATCTGAATGTTATCAATTGAGCTAACCCAGTTTGATTGATTAGGATTAGATCCAATTAGGTTTAAGAAAATCATGCTAGCACATGATTGAGCCTAATATTCTCCTTCTGTAATCTTTTTAATTCATCTTGGCTGAGCCAAATTGATTTGGGCTCATCTAAGAATCCTATATAGCTTTGTCCTAGTCTGGCTGGAGCTTGCCCAAGTCAATAAAATATTATCTTAATCCATTAAATGGGAATAGAACATCACCTACCAATTCCTATATCCGATAGGACAACACCTGCCAATTCTTGTCACTATCGAAACATGAGATGTCCCAATACAGGAAAGAATGGATGGGGCATGCAGCCCCCAAGAGAGTTTCTTGGGGTGCATGTCCGCTTGGGTTTTCATGCATAAAAATGTGAGCATGCCCCATGTTGGCATGCGCACATGGAGAAAAAGGAAGGAGTCCATGTAGATGGGACTCAATATTTTGATTGGATCAAACACCCTGGCACCAAACTATTTATGCTTATCCAGTGTTGGTGCCACCTATGGAGGATTTTAGGAGACTCTAACTTGATTAGATCAGGTGACATCACATGGTCAATCAGATTTAGATCTGATTAAATCAAGCTATGTGATTGGTCGTAGCTGTGTGGCACTGCAAGGCGCAGGAAGTCTATTTAAACCCCTCCTACACCTAGGGTTTAAGTGTGCACAAATTCCCATGCTGCAAGCTACCACCCCACCTATTATTCTATGCCTACTCATCCTCTTCCTTTCCCTCTTCTCCATGCTAAATGGTTGGGCACAAACAGCAAGGAAATTCCAAGGACATTGGCGTGAAGATCAGGCTGAATGCGATAGTGTTCAGGAGATGAATGTGCTGCCTTCAATAGTCATTTTGAAGGCCCTATAGATCAAATCCAGATTTGATCTTTGGAGATTAGATTTAGAAAGATAAGATCTCCATAACCAGCTTGACTAAATATTGGTAGAGGCCAGGTGCATTCGTGGCTTGATCCAGAACTTCAGGTGCAGCAGATCATCGACAAGGTAATCAGATTACCCAATCAGGTACAAAAGTTATTTTTATATTATTTATAATTTTAGATTTAATATTAGATTATTAGGATTAGATTCAAAAACTCTTAGATCTAATCAAAATATATTAGAAAATTTTAAAAAAAAATTTTCAGATCTGATCAGATCAGATCGGTCCTATGATGGAAAAACTAGTTTTTTCCTTCAACTGGTATGAGAGCCAGGTTGACAGTCTTCAGATCTACCTTAGATTTAATTTTTATTTTAATTTATGATTTGATATTAAGAATTTTAGGTATCACATCAGATATGATATGATCTGAAATCAAAAATTAAAATTTAATTTTCATATATGATATGATAGATGCATGTCTAGACTAGTTTGTAGAATTGTTCTATGATTATCTAGAATAAGATTTTATATGATTAGATCATTTAAAATTTTATTTTTTAGGTGACATATGAGATTTATTAGATTTCAAAATATGCATATTTAGTTTAATTAATAATACATGAGATGTATACAAAGCATGCATAATTAGATCTATAATTTTATATATGATATATGTTATAAATCTGTTAGTTTTGTAGTGTAATTATTATTTCTGATTAGAGCATTCTCCTTGGCCATCTGGTCATAAGAGTAAGAAGGGTTTAAAGGCCCTCTCTTTTCATTCGATGGGGTGCTCTTATAGCATGTAGGGGTGCTGCGTGTTTGCCTCTAATCAAAAATTCGAAAACTTAATTTTTACAAAATCCTAGATCATAAAATCCTAAGATTTTTGTGCATATTTTTTGTTCATGTATCCAAACTTACTTAAAAATTAAGTTTATGAAACTAATTAGATCTAAAAATTATAAATTTTTAGATCTAAGACACTTTCATAAAATTGGGTTCAGATATGGGTAGCTCAATTAGGTATAGCGATTGATCAAATCGAATCAAGAGTTGGTTAGGTGGGATCATGAGTGCTTAGAATTGACCAACCTAATAAAATTAAGTTTGGATCAAGGTCAACTCATAGTCACATATAGTCGACCAAGTTAAGACCTAATTTGGCTCCATGGTTCAAGCCTAGATTTTAGGCTAATCCAATTGATTTTGTTTCAATGATTTGGTGTCTAAGATAAATTTGGCAGATATGATCGACTGATTTTTAATTGAAAGCTACTCAACCTGAATGCATTCTTGTCAAGTTAATGGCATATCCCTTCCATCGATCTCACTTACCTGGCCATTTGAGTCGATCCAATTTTGATTTTAGGTGGCTAATAATTCGAGCTCACCCATGCCACTAGGTTAGTCATAATTATTTTAACTTAGTCAAGTCAAGTTTAAAGAGACCTAAATCAAATCTCTCTAAGAAAATATTAAGTTATAGATCTTCCACCATTGTAGATGTGTGGACCCTTCGCAGGGTTGATTGTTCTTAGCTAGTTACAGTGGTTTAATTGCACCAAAAAGATGCAATCATATCTATTAGGCATTGGATGCTATGTGTTGGAGGATGGATTGGGCTTAATATTTCAGACATGGTGAAGGATCCAATTAGGAATCTAATTCATGCAAATGGTGGATCTGACTTAACTAAGGATTGAAGCAATATTCTGGGCATGATGAACTTCATGAATTAGAGATCAGATTTGGGTGTACCATGATTAGAGAATCATTGAACAAGAGTTGTCCACTCATCGATTGACCCATCATCAATAATTGTTAGGTGAGGTGGTGAATCAGTCGGTGGGATTGTATCATCCACTAGTAGTCTATGATCGTGAAGATTTTCACATCTCTACTAAGGAAGTGTAAGGATCCAAGAAAATAGTAGAAGCCAAAATTTGTTTAAAAATAAAACTCCTAAATAAATTGGTTATGTCTAATTACAATGTCTAACTAGAAACTTTGACTTTCTATAGAAAAATATTTTTGTCCAACCCACTTGTTCGAATCCTAGACACCCACAGACTAACTGAACCTAACTATAAGGATTGGCTATGGAACTTCAAAATAGTTTTGGATTTCGAAAAGCTGACTCATGTACTAGATTAGGAACCCCCTAACCTACCAGCACGTCTATCTACTAAATAGAGAGCATCTCTAAAAAATGAACGGATGAAGATAATAAGGCTTGGTACTACATGTTGAGCTCAATGTCTGATGAGCTTCAGCGCCAACATAAGGACATCAAAACTGCTCACCAAATGTTGGCTCACCTACAAGAGTTATTTGGTGAAGAAAGTCATGCAGCTAAGTACCAAGTCACAAGAAGACTTTTTAAGGCTCAAATGCGTGATGGGCAGCTGATCCAAGATCATTATTTGATGATGATCAAGAATCTAGAAGAGCTTGAGAAGCTCAATGCCAAGTTAGATAGAGACCTGCAAATTGATGTGATCTTGCTGTCCTTGACTGATGCATATGGGCAGTTCATTATGAACTTTCATATGCATAAACTGTAATGTACCTTAGCTGAATTAATGACATGTTGGTTACAGCCAAGCTTTCTCTGAAAGGTTCAAAGAGCTTAGTAATTACTGTGGAGCGGACTTCTTCTAAGAGAAAATCTTTTAGAAAGAAGAAGAAGTCTACGAAGAAGTAGAAGGTGGATGGAGAGAAGAAGAAGAAGGGAGAACCAAAGAAGAAGGCCACGGACAAAGAAAAGTGTTACCATTGCAACACCGACGGCCATTAAAAGCAGAACTACCCTATATACCTGACTAGCCTGAAGAACAAGAAGGAGGTAGGTCCTTCTGGAGATATGCTCGTAATTGAATCTAACTTAATAATTTTTTCTGTATCCAGTTGGGTGCTTGACTCTGGTTCTAGTATTCATTTTTTCACTTTTATGTGGGTTCTTGAGAAAAGCAGAAGGTGAGGGATGGTGAGATGATTCTATGCATCAAAAATAGAGCAAGAGTTGCTGCTGTGGCTGTGGGAACCTATCTTCTTCGACTACCATCTGACTTAGATTTAGTTCTTAGAGATTATTACTTTATGCCTGCAGCAAGCAAGAATTTGATTTTTGTTTCTTGTTTAGCACAGAAAGGTTATGTAATTAGCTTTCTTAAGGATCACTGTACTATTCTTTTTAAAAATAATAAAATTATAAGTGATTTCTTGATTAATGATCTTTATCAGTTATATGTTGATGTATCTATCTTGAATATAGAGCAAAATATGAATGCCATAGGATCTAAGCGACCTAGGGATAGTCCAAACGATAGGTATCAATGGCACCATAGGCTAGGTCTTATAGTCGAAGATAGGATTAACAAATTAGAGAAATTTGGACTTATGAGTTCATTGACTTCTAAGTCATATCCAATTTATGAATCATGTCTTCAAGGCAAAATGATCAAGCTCCCTTTTATAGGATATAATGTATGGGCCATAGACCTACTTGCCCTAGTACATATTGATGTATGCGGCCCATTTGATGTGCCGGCTAAAGACAACTAGGTCTACTTCATCACCTTTATCAATGATCTATCTCAGTATGGGTATGTGTATTTGATGCAACATAAGTCTAAAGCCTTTGAAAAGTTCAAGAAATTCAGACTAGATGTAGAAAAGCAAATCAGAAAGCTTATTAAGATTCTTCAATTAGATCGAGGAGGTGAATATCTTAGTCAAAAATTTTTAGACTATCTAAAGAAAAATGGCATAGTCTCTCAATGGACTCCACTTGGAATGCCTCAACTCAATGAAATTTTAGAATGAAGAAATCGGATCCTATTAGATATGATCCGATCCATGATGAGCTTCATGAATCTTCTTAATTTTCTTTAGGGACATAATCTAATGATAGTAATATACCTACTGAATAGGGTTTCCTCTAAAATCATTCCTACCATACTGTATGAGATATGGCATGGTAAGAAACCAAGTCTGAGTCATCTTAGAATTTAGGATTGTCCGATCCATGTTAAGAAATAACAAGCGGATAAGCTAGAGTCTAGGTCTTTCAAAGCTTAACTCATTAGATATCCTAAAAAGTCATTAGGATACTATTTCTACATTTTGAAAGATCACAATATGATTATGAGTCAACATGCCATCTTTCTTAAAAAATAGTTTGTTCAAGATAGTGACATCAAAAGATAGATTAGGCTCGAGAAGAAAATCTCCAATGAGCGACAAGCTAAGAAACCTAAGGAACCAAATTAGTTAAAGCCAGTCCAACCACTATCTACACCACCTTGTAGATCAGGTAGAATTTTTCATCCTCTTGAGAGGTACTTAGGTACAATTTTGGAGAATGTAGAAAAAATATTTCTCATAAGAAATGGGTTCATCGTGATGATCCCAAAACCTATGACAAGGTGATATTAAATATCGACTCCGAGAAGTGGTTAGAGGCGATGAGGTCAGAAATTAACTTGACGCACTCGAACCAAGTTTGGATCTTGGTAGATCCACCTGAAGGTTTTGTACCTATTGGGTGTAAATAAATATTTAAGAGAAAGATAGGTGCTGATGGAAATGTAGAGACATTCAAAGCTAGGATTGTAGCAAAAGGATATAGTCAGTACAAAGGCATTAGCTATCAGGAGACCTTTTTGTCAGTAGCCATGCTAAAATTCATCCACACTCTACTTACTGTTGTAGCCTATTTTGATTATGAAATTTGGTAGATGGATATAAAAATGACATTCTTAAATGGATATCTTGAGGAAGATATCTATATGGAATAGCTGCTCGATTTCATATCCAATGATAGTGATCATAAGATCTACAAGCTACAAAGGTCCATATATGGACTCAAGCAAGCATCTCGAAGCTAAAATGCTCATTTCAATTATGCGATCAAAATGTTTGGTTTCATAAAAAATGAGAAGCTGTGTGCATTCAAAAAGGTCAGTGAGAGTGCTGTTGTCTTTCTCATACTACACGTGGATGACATCCTCCTGATTGAAAATGATATTTTCATGTTGACATCCGTTAAAATATGATTGTCAAAAGAGTTCTTTATGAAAGACCTAGAAGAAGCATCTTTTGTACTATGAGTAAAGGTCTATAGGGATAGACTGAATAGGATGCTAGGTCTATCATAGAAGATGTACATAGAAGAGGTACTGAAGAGGTTCAACATAAAAAACTCTAAGAGGAGATTGATTCCTGTTGGTGCAAAATCTGGTTGCCGTCGGAGAAGTGCTAGAGTTGAAAAAGATGAGGTCATCATTGGTGACCTACAAAATAAGTCTCATCCAAAGCCCAGGGTGGTGGCCTCGGTAAGATCCTTTGACGGTCAAGTTAGCTTTTTCGACCAATAGAAATGGAGTGCTCAGTCAAGAAAGTTGTAGAGTTTTTGGGAGAGAGAAGAGAGCCCAGAGAAAATATATCTGAAGGGTCCCTTTTATAGATGGAGCCTGTAACAAACTAATAGTGATAGCCGTAACTATCGGATAGTAGGCTGCTTAGAGCCATGTAGAGTTTATTATGGAAGATAGTGTTTATTGTCATGAGATGCCAGTTTGTTTGAGATTTGATAGTCAAAATTTGGAGGGATGGGCATCGGTTGGTGATGACCTTTGAGCTATATCAATTCTAAAGGAGTTTGGACTCCTCTAAGATAGTTCGGGTGAGGATCGATTCATGTCGTGTATGAGACCAGACTCGTGCGAAGATCTTCTTGGATGACACTGGGGAGTTCGACCACTAGAGGAGTTCGGAAGAAGCTCGACTGCTGGAAAAGTTTGGGAGGAGTTTGGCCACTAGAGGAGTCCAGGAGGAGTTCAACCGCTGGAGGAGTCTGGGAGGAGTTCGATCATTGGAGGAGTTCGAAAGGTGTTCGACCATTGGAGGAGTCGGAAAGAAGTTCGACTGCTGGTGGAAGAATTTTCGATCGAAGCTCTTCTTTGATTATCAGTTATATTAGGCTAAGCATCAGATTGGACTTCGATAGGAGCGGGGTTTATCCCCAACAATAGTCCCCCTACTCTTGAGTTCGAAATTTAAAGGAAGGGAGGAAAAAAGGCGATGGCCAAAGTCTAGTCCTGGGTTCCCGCGCTTGTCAGGATGAGACGTTTTGGTGTTTACCATGCTGGCACCAAAACTATCTAAGTATGAAATGAGTCCAAAAAGATGGCCCTTCGAATCTCCTGCCAAAACACTACCATAGGTATGGCACCATAAAGACTCCACCCATCGCCACTCTTCCATCATGATGGGTGGGATACGCGGCGCACACAGACCCACCGAAGTTGATCCACAATCATAACTACTTCGGATTTCCTCTGGTTATTTAAGCCCTTCTCCTATTGTTCGGAAGTCATCCCTGCCCGAGTCTTCTTCTTTCTTTGGCCCCTGTTCGCCTTCTTCCCATGGGTCTCATCCTTCTCTTGCCTTTCTGAGCTCCAGACATCCTTTCCATTGATCCTCATCACGTCCATCATTCTTTCATCCTCCTCGGATAGTTTAGGTCAGTTTCCTAACCCTTCACTTAGGTTATTCATGCTTATCATTTCTGGCTCCTTGTCTTCCTGATTTTTTTTTTGGAGGGGGGAGGTTTCTTGGGGTTTATCTTGATCCGAATGTCTTCCAAAACCTCCCACTCCATCAGTTCGTGGGGCACATCTGGACCAACCTTCTTTGATTCTGCACCTCCGATCGAGATAGAACCTAGGAATATGTCCCGCTTGTCTTTTGCTCTAGACACCATCCCATCCGTCCTTATCTTGGACGATCTTTTTCTAATCCAAATTCAATATGGAATCCCTCCAAAATATGACCTTGAACTCTCTAGCTCCGACGATCGGGTCAGTTCACCTTCGATCGATCGATTTTATTTGTACTTGAAGCTTTGCACATCGAGCTTAGACTCCCGCTACCCCCATTCGTAGTCGCCCTCTTTCGATTTTTAAACATCCCCTTTGCATCTATCGTACCGAACTTCTTTTGATTCATCATAGGTTTTCTCTTCCTCTATCGATCAACCAAAGTTCAGTCGATTATTTTTCTTTTTAGGAATTTCTATACCTTCAAGCACCATCCTTCTATGAAGGATTAGTGGTCAATCCTGTTAGTGCAAAATCTGATTACCATCAGAAAAGTGCTGGAGTTAGAGAAGACGAGGTCACCATCGATGACCTACAAAATAAGTCTCATCCAAAGCCTGGGGTGGCGGCTCCGGCAAGACCCTTCGATGGTCAAGTTAGCTTTTTCGGCCAATAGAAATGGAGTGCTTAGTCAACAAAGTTATAAAGCTTTCGGAAAGGAGAAGAGAGCCTAAAGAAAACATATCCGGTGGATCCCTTTTATAGATGGAGCCTATAACAAACTAATAGTGACAGCCATAACTATTAGGTAGTGGGCCGCTTGGGGTCACGTGGAGTTTGTTACGGAAGATAGTATTTGTTGTAATGAGATGCCAATCCGTTTGAGATTTGATAATCAAAATTTGGATGGATGGGCATCAATTGGTGATGACCTTTGAGCTGTATCAATTCTAGAGGAGTTTGGACTCCTCTAAGATAATTCGGTTAAGGGTCAGTTCATGCCATGTATGAGACCAAACTCGTCCAGAGACCTTCCTGGATGACTATGGGGAGTTCGACCACTGGAGGAGTCCGGAAGGAGCCCAACTGTTGGAGGAGTTTAGGAGGAGTTCGACCACTGGAGGAGTCCGAAAGAAGTTCTACTGCTGGAGGAGTCCGAAAGGAGTTCTCGAAAGGAGTTTGGCTGCTGGAGGAAGAATTTTCGATCGAAGCTCTTCTGTCATTACTTGTTACATTAGGCTAAGCATCAGACTGAACTTCGATGGGAGCAGGGTTTATCCCCAATAATTTCCTTCAAACATGGCATTCATCTCTTCAAGAAGATATATCCCAACTCATCTGAGAAGATTGAACATATGAGTAAGATCCCTTATGCTTCAACAATAGAGAGTCTCATGTATACCATGCTATGTACACGACCTAATATTGTGCATGCTGTGACTGTCACGAGCAGATATCGGTTGAATCCAACTGAAGAACACTGACCTTTAGTGAAATGTATCCTTAAGTACTTGAGAAGGACTAAGAATATATTTCTAGTGTTTGAAAATGAAGAACTCTAGGTACAAGGGTATACAGACTCAAACTTCATATCTGATATAGATGATCGAAAGTTCACATCTGGAAGTCTATTTATTAGCAATGGTGGAAGAGTTCCAAGCAGATAATGATCGCAAACTCAATAATGGAATATATCACTACATCGAAAGCTGTGAAGGAGGCATTCTGCTATAAGAAGATCTTCATAGAGCTCGAAGTGATGCCATCAGATATCATCCTTTTGTACTGTGACAATAATAGCATCATAGACCTAGCTAAGGAGTCGAGGTCTCACTAAAAATTTAAGTACATTGAGCGGCGATGTCACCTCATCCATGATTACCTCAAGAAGGATTATGTCGAGGTAAAGAGAGTTGACACCATAGATAATGCGGCTGACCCACTAACAAAGTTGTTGACCCAGCAGAAGATCGAAGCCCATCTTAAGAAGATGGGACTTAGATTTATAGCCAATTGGCTTTAGGTCAAATAGATATTTGTTAGATGTGTACCCTAGAAACCAGATTGGCTGACACTTGTAATATACTTTCAAGGATAATTTTATAATTTTAACTATAAATTAATAAAAAAATTATTTTCTATCATAGTGTGTATTTAAAGTGTCTGTGATACATCCTTTGAGTTAATGACAATTACAATTCATATTTTCAAGAGTTAAAAATTTAAGATATGAATTTTCATAATTAACTCATAAACTGCTTCTGACCGTAGGATCATCACGGTGATGATCCAGAAGATTAGTGTACGATCATTTTCTTAAGATTGATAAGTTTTGAGTCTATGGTATAGAGACACCAGAGTGAGAGTATAGGTACTCATTAGAGGGCAAGGGCACTAAGCATGACCATCTCGAGCAATCATAAGAAAGTCTACCTTCTCGTCAATGACTAGCTCGATGCAGTAGTGGTGTGTCTAGTTCTTATGAGCTCAAAAGTGGCACTTTCAAATCTTGAAAACATGATAAGATAGGTCATGGAAAGATGAGAGCGAGCCGAAAGAGAAATTGGCTCTTCTAGCAAAGTTCAGAAATTAGGTCGGCTCACCCTGAGACTGAGTCGACTAAGTTGGAAACTAAGCCAGCTCAGTCTAGGAATGGATCGGATAGGTCTCAGGAAAAAATTCAGATAGAAAGCAGCATTTTTGGATTATTGACATGGCACACAACTGGGTCGGCTCAGTCTTGGGACTGAGCTAACCCAGTCGTAGGTTAGTCAGCTCAGTCTGAAACTGGGCCGACTCAATTTTCATGGGTTATTATTTTATGTAAGTGGGTTGTTTGGATTTGGAGAATTTTTTTATAAGCTTAGGCTTGACCCTTTGTAAAGTATATATACTAAAAATAGGTAAAGATTGTAATGAGGCTGAGATATACTTAATAAAAGCTCTTTTCTCCTAAAAATCTCTTCTTCTCTTCTTCTCTATTCCTTGAATTGTTTGATCATGCTTTCACATTAATCTTTGAGAGGTTTCTTCTTGTTGCTTGGCTAATCACCAGTGGTCATGCCGATCCATGTGGGAAGAGCGCGTATTCTCGATAATTGGTATCAAAGTGGTGTTGCATGAAAGAAAGGAAGACACCTAGGGTTTACTATATTCAGGATCTGTTGCACCAGGTTTTATCCTAAAACTTCTAGTTTGCTTCGTGGTTGTCTCTAGATTAAGGTGGAGATTGTTTACATGGAGGAACGATGATACAAAAGTTTGGAAATAGGATCTAGGGCTAGTTAGATCTTCTTTGAAGGATAGTTTTACTGGTATGTGTGATCGTGAAGGGTGTTAGGGATCTGTTCTTGACTTGTTTGAAGTCATGGGATCAAGTGGATTCAAGGTGGATTTTGAGAAGTTCGATGGCAAGAAAAACTTTACCTTATGGCAGCAAAGAGTAAAGGACTTGTTGGTTCAGCAGAGGATCTACAAGATCTTGACAAAAGAAAGGTCGGAAAAGATTGATGCTAAGGATTGAAAAGAATTGGAGGAAATTGCTTTTAGCATAATTCGGATGTGCTTGATCGATCAGATTTTGCCCGAAGTTTGCATAGAAACTATGGTAAAGGGGCTCTGAGAGAGACTGAAGAATACATACATGGGGAAGAACATGACGAATAAGCTATGGTTGAAGAAATAGTTGTATAGTCTAAGGATGCCCGAAGGCGGAGATCTTGTTGCGCATATCCAAAGGTTCAATCCAGTGTGTTCTGAGGTGATGAGTTTGGATGTGAAGATCAACAAGGAGGATTGGGCATTGCTGCTATTACATTCTCTCCCAAGTTCGTATAATTGTCTCATAACAACTTTAGCTTATGGAAAGAAGATCCTAAACTATGAAGAGGTTGTTGGTGTGCTCAGATCAAATAAGTAAAGAAAAAAGATCTGCAAGGAAGATTCTAAGTCTGAGATCTTGGTTGTGAACAAAAGATAGGAAAGATCAAAGGAGAAGACAAAAGGAAAATCCAAGGGCAGATCAAAGTTTCGCGATCAGAGGAAGATGACATTGAAATGTTATAAATATCATCGGCTTGGACACCAGAGGAGAGATTGTCCTTTTTTAAGATTAGAAAAAGGAAAGGCCAGCAAGGAAGATGATACGGCTTCTATGAGTAGTGGAGAAGACCTACTAGTTATATCACATAGATCCATAGAGTGCGATAGTATGTAGTTATTGGATTCATCATGCTCGCACTACTATACTTCTCATCGAAAGTGGTTTGCTACCTACCAAAAGACCGATGGTGGAAGTGTCAGTCTTGGAAATGATCACTCATACAAAATAGCTAGAATTGGCTCTATCAGGGTGAGGATGTACGATGGGATCATTTGTACATTATCAAATGTTAGGCAAGTACCAGAGTTGAAAAAAAAAATTTAATTTTTTTGGGCTACTTAAAGGAGCAGGGTTATGCTTTTAGTATCCAGACTTGGAGTGGATGTCTGAAAATTTCCAAGGAAGCTTTCATGGTGATGAGAGATAGAAGACTGAGCAACAATCTTTACAGAATAGAAAGCTCAATGATAAATGATAGTATAGAGGTGCTAGCAGTGGCATAGGAAGAGTAGATTTTATATCAGCTGTGACACTATCAGATGGGTCATATGAGTGACCATGGGCTTACTGAACTAAGCAGAAGAGGTATGATCCCAGTCTTGAAGAAGGAGGGCACAGATCTTTATGAGCCGTGCATCTTTGGTAAACAACATAGGATGAAATTTGCCAGAAGTACTAAGCACAGTGAGGGAGTGCTAGATTTAGTACACTCGGATGTGTGGGGACCAACTCCTATATCTGCTAGAGGTGGGGCAAAATACTTTATCATTTTCATTAATGATTTCTCAAGGAAGGTGTGGGTTTATCTGATTAGAGAAAAATCAAAGGTGTTTGTCCAGTTTAGAGCCTAGAGAGCTGAAGTAGAGAAGAAGTTAGGAAGATAGGTGAAGTATCTGAGGTCAGACAATGGAGGGGAGTATACTAGCCTAAAGTTCAGGAGGTACTATGAGGAAAATGGCATCAAATAGCAGTACACGGTGAAGATGACTTCCTAGAAAAATGGTGTCGTGGAGAGAATGAACTAGATATTGATCGAGAAGGCATAAAGTTTGAGGCTGCAAACATCACTCCCAAAGTTCTTTTGGGTGATGCTCTAATTTTTTCTTATTTTCTTGTAAATAGGTCCTCTCATCATAAGCTGAATGGAGGCATTCCAAAGGAGGTCTGGAGTGGAAAGAAGGTGGAGCTTGGCCATCTAAAAGTCTTCGGTTGCACTGTCTATGCACATGTGCAGGCAATCGAGAGGAGCAAATTAGATCCGAAATCTCAAAAGATGACATTCATAGGATATCCACAAGGAGTCAAGAGATACCTGCTGTGGGACTCTCAGGCATAGAAGTCAATGATCAATAAGGATATTATCTTTGATGAGAAGAGCATCTTGAGGAGGTCTGGGATAGATGAAACTAAGAAAACAAAGGTGAACAACTATGGCCAGTCAAAGAATGATGGCATGTAGGTTACATCCACTTATAGGAGTATTCCTATTGAAGTAGAGCTGGGTAGAAAAGTATTATCTCAGATTAAAAATCAGCATGGAGGGTCGGCAGTTCAAACAGATGTGCAGGAGCAGCCACAGACATCAGGCAGAGATATGTCAGTGGGAGTGGCTTTGCACAAGCTCTAGCATACTATTAGAAGGCCAGTCAGATATGGCACTGATGAGGTTATCTCCTATGCACTCATCACTACTAATGGAGATCCAGAGAATTATGCAGAGGCCATGAAGAGTGAGGATCATGATTCATGGATACAGGCCATGATGGAGGAGATGGAATCACTTGAGAAGAATCAGACATGGTAGCTAGTGGATCTTTTAGAGGGTGCTCGATCTACTGGCTCAAAGTGAATGTTCACAAAGAAAGAAGCACCTTCAAAATAAGGTGGAGTCAGATTCAAAGCAAGGTAGGTTGCAAACGGATACTCACAAAGGAAAGAGATTGACTACACAAAAAGTTTCTCCTATGGTACGTCATACATCTATTTGAGTTTTGTTGTCACTGGTGGTACAGCATAACATAAAATTAAAACAGATGGATGTGAAGACGGCCTTCCTTCATGGGACTTTGGAGGAAAGAATCTATATGAAGCAACTAGATAGTTTCATAGAGATGGGATAGGAAGAAAAGATATGTTTACTCAGGAAGTCTTTGTATGGCTTGAAATAATTTCCTCGTCAGTGGTATCGAAGGTTTGATAGCTTTATCTTGAGCCTGAATTTCAGTAGATGTGAATAGATTATTGTGTCTACATCAAAGATGTAGATAAGGAGGATGCCCTATACCTGTTATTGTATGTAAATGATATCCTCATAGCCAGTAGAAGTATGGATGCTGTGAAAAGATTGAAAAGGGCATTATCATCTGAGTTTGAGATGAAGGATTTGGGTCTAGTTGAGAAAATCCTTGGAATGGAGATTTACAGAGATAGGTGCAAAGGAGTGCTCCATTTGTCACAAGAAAAGTATGTCTAGAAGGTTCTAGAGAGGTTTGGGATAGAAAAGGCTAAACCTATAAAGATGCCATTGCTAAGCCATATGTCTCTTTCCAAGTTATAGAGCTCTAGTCAGAAAAGGAGAGAGAGAGTACATGGAACGAGTCTCTTATGCAAATGCTGTAGGCAGTGTGATGTACACTATGGTGTGCTATAGATCAGATATAGAACATGCAGTGAGCACGGTTAGTAGATACATGGCTAACCCTAGGAAGGAATACTGAAAAGTATTGAAATGGATATTGAGATATCTGCGTGGAACAATGGATTATGGTTTGGTGCTTGATGGGCAGTCAAAAGGATTTGGAGAATAATCTATGAAGATGTATGAAGGTTTAGGTACTTTGGAAGGATTTGTTGATGCAAATTATGCTGGTGATCTTGATACAGGGAGGTCTACTACTGGATACCTCTTCTGCGTATATGGTGGACCGATGTCTTAGAGATCAATCCTTCAGTCAATCGTGGCCTTATCTACCATAGAGGCCAAGTACATTGGGATAACGAAGGCTGCAAAGGAAGCTCTTTGGCTTAGGAGGCTGATTGATGAGTTGGGGGTGGAGCAGAGCAAGGTTACACTATTCAGTGATAGTCAGAGTGCTCTATTGTTAGCATAGAACCCAATCTATCATGCGTGCATAAAGCATATAGATGTGAGGTACCACAGGATCAGAGAGCTGATGGAGGAAGTGAAGTAGAACTGATGAAGGTCCATACCAAAGAGAATCAGTCTGATGCACTTATGAAGGTACTCCTTAGAGACAGCTTTCAGAGATGTGTGGCACAGATGGGTCTATTGAGAAGAAATGAGTTTACAAGGACTTGAAAGCACCAAGGTGGAGAATATGAGCTCATAAGTAGCACTCCCAAGTCTTGAAAACATGATAAGATAGGTCAAGGGAAGACGAAAGTGAACCGAAAGAAAAATCAGCTCTCCTAGCAAAGTTTAGAAATTGAGCCGGCTTACCCTGAGACTCAGTTGGCTAAGTTGAAAACTGGGCCGGCTCAATCCAAGACTAGATCAGCTAGGTCTCAGAGAAAAATTCATATAGAAAGCAATATTTTTGGGCTATTGGCATGGTACACAACTAGATCGGCTCAGTCTAGGACTGAGCCGACCCAGTCGTAGGTTAGCTAGCTCAGTCTGAAATTGGACCAACTCAATTTTTGTGGATTATTATTTTTTGTAGGTGGATTATTTGGATTTGAAAAGTTTTTCTATGAGCTTAGGCTTGACCCTTTGTAAAGTATATATACTGAAAATAGGTCAAGATTATAATGAGGCTGAGATATACTTAATAAAAGCTCTTTTCTCCTAAAAATCTCTTCTTCTCTTCTTCTCTATTCCTTGAATTGTTTGATCATGCTTCTGCATTAATCTCTGAGAGGTTCTTTCTTGTTGCTTGGCTAACCACCAGCGACCATGCCGATCCATGTGGGAAGAGCGCATATTTTCGACAGTTCTTTGACCTAAGGTGCATCAACAGTTCACCTTAAGATATTACAGTTTGACTACACCATAACTCGATCTTCTAACCATTCAGAATTCTGATGTGTATATTGGCTATAACATGTTCATTGTAGGAATTGGATTGCACGAATAGGGGATCTATCTACCTCGATAGATGAAGAGTAGCCCTATGATGATCATGAGACTAAGTCTATAAGCCCATCACCATGGCAATGTGAAGATGATAGAAAGAGTTTCTATTAGGATTTCACAACAGACTCGAATCGAATGATTTATTCAGATGATGAATATTGGGTTTGACGAGTTCACCTTAACCCTAATCCTATCGCGGCTCAAGATAGAAGAACCCAAGCACACAGGTAGCTACATCGAGAGGTTCATATTCAATTTTGATAAATTGCCACCATATTTTACTAGATGTCACTGATAGATTTTAGAAGTAATTAGAATGATCTGGATGATTGATCATTCTAATTGTATGAATTGAAAAAGTTTTGATCCATCGAAAGGTATTTTGATGATGTCGATGATAGAGATCACGACATATCTCATTATCATACAGAATTGAACCTAACTGGATCAAACAAATAAGGATTTGGATCTAGATATCATCAATTGAGCTAATTCAGTTCGATTGATTTAGATTAGATCCAATTACATTCAATGAAATCATGCTAGCACATGATTGAGCCTAATATTCTCCTTCTGTAATCTTTCTAGTTCATCTCAACTAAGCCAAATTGGTTTGGGCTCACTTAGGAATCCTACATGGCTTTGTCTTGGTCTGATTGGAGCTCATCCAAGTCAAAAAAGTGTTATCCTAATCTATCAGATGGGAACAGGACATCACCTGCTAATTCATGTACCCGATAGGACAAGACCTGCCAATTCTTATCACTGTCGGGACATGAGATGTCCCTATGCAGGAAAGAAAGGATAAGGGCATGCGCCTCTCCTAGAGAGATTCTTGGGTCATGCACCCCCTTAGGTTTCCATGCATAAAAATGTGCACACACCCCATGTTGGCATGCACACTTGGGGAAAAAGGAAGGAGTCCCATGTAGATGGGACTCTAGGTTTTTTTATTGGATCAAACACCCTAGCATCAAACTATTTATGCTTATCCAGTGTTGGCACCACCTATGGAGGATTTTAGGAGACTCTAACCCAATTGGATCAAGTGATATCACATGGCCAATCAGATTTAGATTTGATTAAATCAAGCCATGTGATTGGTCAAACCTGTGTGGCACTGCAAGGCACACAAAGTCTATTTAAACCCCTCCTGTGCCTAGGGTTTGAGTGTGCACAAATTCCCATGCCATAAGGCTGCCGCCCCACCTATTGTTCCATGCCATCTTATCCTCCTCCTCTCCCTCTTCTCCATACCCAAAGATTGGGCATATGAGAAAATTTAAAGGACATTGGCATGAGATGTATCTACCAGTTACATATTGATGTATCTGTCTTTAATATCGAGCAAAATGTGAATGCCATAAGATCAAAGCAACCCAAGGATAGTCCAAATAATATGTATCTATGGCACCTAAGGCTAGGTCATATAGCAGAAGATATGATTAACAAATTAAAAAAAACTTGGCTATTGAGTCCATTGACTTTCGAGTCATATCCAATTTATGAATCATATCTTCATGGCAAAATGACTAAGCTCCCTTTTGTAGGACATGGGGAAAGGGCCACAGAACTACTTGCCTTTCCCCATAGAACTACTTGCCTTAGTACATATTAATGTGTGCAGCCCATTTGATGTGTCGGCCAGAGGCAACTATGACTACTTCGTAACCTTTACTAATGATTTATCTCGGTATAGATATGTATATCTTATGAGACACAAGTCTAAAGCCTTTAAAAAGTTTAAAAAATTCAGACATGAAGTTGAAAAGCAAACTGAAAAATCCATTAAGATTCTTCAATCAGATCGAGGAGGTGAATACCTTAGTCAGGAATTCCTGGACAATCTCAAGCAAAATGGCATAGTCTCTCAATGGACTCCATCTAAAATACCTCAACTCAATGAAATTTCAGAATGGAGGAATCGAACCCTATTGGATATGGTTCGATTAATGATGAGCTTCACTGACCTCCCTGATTTTCTATGAAAACATAGTCTGTTAACTACTATATATTTACTAAATAGGGTTTTCTCTAAAACTGTTCCTACCACATTGTATGAGATATGGCATGGTAAGAAACCAAGTCTAAGTCATCTTAGAATTTGGGGTTGTCCGGCTCATGTCAAAAACAACAAGCGAACAAGTTAGACTATAGATCCTTTAGAGCTCGATTCATAGGATATCCTAAGGAGTCATTAAGATATTATTTCTACATTTCAAAAGACCATAATGTGATTATGAGTTGGCATGCCATCTTCTTGAAAAATAGTTTATTCAAGATGGTGGCATTGGAAAACAGATCAAGCTCGAGAAAAAAATCTCACAAAAGCAACGAGCTAAGGATCCTATGAAACCAAATCAAGTTGAGCCAATACAATCACTACCTCCTCCACCTCATAGATCGAAAAGAATTTTCCATCCTTCTGAGAGGTACGTAGGTACTATTTCAGAGGAAGTAGAGAAAATGTTCCTCGTAGGTAATGAGGTTCATGGTGATGATCCCAAAATCTATGACGAGGTGATATCGGATATCGACTTCGAGAAATGGTTAGAGATAATAAAGTCAGAAATTGACATGATGCACTAAAACCAAGTCTGGACTTTGGTGGATCCACCAAAAGGTATACTACCAATTGGGTGTAAATAGATTTACAAGAGAAAGATTGGTACAGATGAAAATATGGAGACATTCAAAGCTAGATTAGTGGCAAAAGGATATAGTCAATGCAAAGAAATTGACTATCAAGATACCTTTTCATTAGTAGCCATGCTAAAATTCATTCGTATATTGCTTGCTATTGTAGCCTATTTCGATAATGAAATATGGCAAATGGATGTAAAAATGACGTTCTTAAATGGATACCTTGAGGAAGATATCTATATGGAACAGCTACTAGGTTTTACATTCAGTGATGTTGATCACAAAGTATGTAAGCTATAAAAGTCCATATATGAACTTAAGCAAGCATCTTGAAGCTGAAATACTCGTTTTAATTATATGATCAAATTGATTGATTTCATCAAGAATGAGATGGAACCATGTATTATCAAAAAGATCAGTGGGAGCGCTATTGTCTTTCTCATACTGTATGTGGATGATATCCTCCTTATTGGGAATAATATTTTCATGTTGACTATAGTTAAAATATGGTTATCTAAAGAATTCTCCATGAAAGACCTAGGAGAAGCATCCTTTATTCTATGAATTAAGGTCTATAGAGATAGACCGAATAGGATGCTAGGTCTTTCATAGAAGATGTACATAGAGAAAGTGCTAAAGAGGTTTAGCATGAAAAACTCTAAGAGAGGATTGGTACCCTTCAGACATGGCATTAATCTCTCCAAGAAAATGTGTCCCAACATACCTGAGGAGATTGAACGCATGAGCAAGATCCCTTATGCTTCAGCAATAGGGAGCCTCATGTATGCCATGTTATATATACGATTTGATACAGCCCATGCTGTGAGTATCACAAGCATATATCAGTCAAATCCAAGTGAAGAACACTGAACTTCTATGAAATGTATCCTTAAATACTTAAGAAGAACTAAGGATATGATGTTGGTTTTTGGTAATGGAGAACTCCAAGTCCAGGGATATACAGACTTGAATTTTATGTCCGATATAGATAATTAAAAGTTGACATCTGGGAGTCTGTTTGTGTGTAATGATGGTGTTATCAGTTGGAAGAGTTTCAAGCAGACAGTGATAGTAGATTCCACCATGGAAGCAGAGTACATTATTGCGTCAGAAGCTATGAAGGAGGCATTTTGGTATAAAGTTCGCCACAGAGATCGAAGTGATGCCATCGGATGCCATTCCTCTATACTATGATAATAATGGCATCATAGCCCTTGCTAAGGAGCTGAGATCTCATCAAAAATTCAAGCACATCGAGTGGCGATACCACCTCATCCATGATTATCTTGAGAAAGATTACGTCGAGGTCAAGAGAGTCGACTCCACAGATAATGTGGCAGACCCACTTACAAAGCCATTGGGCCAGCAGAAGATCGAAGCCCACCTTGAGAAGATGGGACTTAGATTTGTAGCCAATTGGCTTTAGGTCAAGGGAGAGTTTGTTAGAAATATGTATGCCCTAGAAGCCAGATTGGCTGACACTTGTAATACACTTCTAAGGATAAAATTATAATTTTAACTATAAATAATAAAATAAATTATTTTCTATCACAGTATGTATTTGAAAGTGTTTGTAACACATCCCTTGAGTTAATGGTTATGATAGTTCATATTTCCAAGAGTTGAAAATTTAAGACATGAATTTTCATTATTAACTCATAAAATGCTTTCGATCATAGGATCATCATAAAGATGGTGATTGATCTGAAAGATTGGTATACAATCGCTCCTTTTGGATAGATGAATCTTAAGTCTATGGTGTAGAGACACTAGAGTGAGAGTATAGGTACACGTTAGAGAAGAAGGGCACTGAGCGTGACCACCTCGAGCAGTCATAAGGAAGTCTACCTTCTCATCGATGACTAGCTTGAAGCTGCAGTAGTGTGTCTGGTTCTTTGACCTGAGGTACATCAATAATTCACCTTGAGGGTATTGTAGTTTGACTACACCATAACTCGGTCACCTAGCCATTCAAAATTTTGAGGTGTACGTTGGGTATAGCATGTTCATTGTAGGAATTAGATTGCACCAATAGGGGATCTATCTACCTCGATAGATGAGGAGTAGTCCTATAATGATCATGTGAATCAAGTTCATAAGCTCATGGCTATGGTAGAGTGAAATGATAGAAAGAGTTTTTATTAGGATTTTCACATCGAACTTGAATCGAATGATTAATTTATATGATAAAAATTAGGGTTTGATGAGATCACCTTAACCCAAATCCAATCGAGGCTCAAGATAGAGGAACTTAATCATACAGGTAACTGCACTAAGAGATTCACTTTCAGTTTTGATGGGTTACCCCCATATGCTGCTAGATGTCACTGATGGATTTTGGGAGCAATTAGAATGATTTGGATGATCGATCATACTAGTTGTCTGAATCAGAAAAGTTCTGATCCATCGGAAGGTATTTCAATGATGTCGAAAATACAGATCACGACATATCCCATTACTATATAGATTTGAACCTAACTGGATCACACAAATAAGGATTTGGATCTGGATATCATCAATTAGATTAATCCAGTTCAATTGATTTGAATAAGATTCAATTAGGTTCAAGAACATCATGCTAGCACACGATTGAGCCTAATGTTCTCCTTTAACAATCATTAAAGCTTGTCTTGACTGAGCCAAATATGTTTGAGCTCACTCAGAAACCTTTACTTAGTCTGACTGGAGCTTGTCTAGGTCAGAAAAGGGTTGTCTTAATTTATGAGATAAATTTGAGATAACACCTATCATTTTTCATCACCTGCTAAATCTTGTCTTCGGACATTGGTCAAATGTTGCCTAGGAAGGCATGCACCCCATGAGGATAAAAGATGGAGTCCCATATAGGTGGGACTCCAATTGCTTCAGGGGATTAAATTATGTGGCGCTAAGAAGACTTGTTTGATCCAGTCTTGGCACCACCTAAGGAGTGTTTTGAGGGTCTTTAATCTAATTGGTTCAGACGATATCATCCCACCAATCAGATTTAGATCTGATTGCACAAACGATCGTGATTGGCCAGGATGATGTGGCACTGCATGGCGCAGCAAGGTCTATATAAATCCTATCTGTGCCTAAAATTTAATTCTTCTGCCTTTAGCCCATGCCACATAGCCTCTTTTCCTCCTTCTTCATACCACCCTCTGGTCCTCTCTCTCCTCTCCACGCCCAAGGGACTTTGGGCATGAAGAAGGTGCAATCCAAGCAAGTGAAAGACGCCAGGAAAGGAAGAAAGCAGTACTGCTGCAAGAGACAATGACTGTTCTTCAAAAGTCATCTTGAAGACCTTCAAGATCAGATCAACATCTAATTTTTAGAGGATTGATTGAGAAGAAGAAGATCTTTAGATCCTGCTCGAGTGGATACTGGTAGAGATCAGACATTTGCATGGCTACATCTAGAACCTCAAGCAAACATCAGGATCATCACAGGATAATTGGATTATCCAAAACAAAGGTATAATTAAATTAGATTTAATTTTTATTTTATTTTTTTAATATCACCAATAAGATTAGATTTGAGGAGTCTCAAATTTGATTAGGATCTTAGAAAAAAAATTTTGAAATATCCCTCCTGATCCAATCAGATCTGAACAAACCTGATCCAAAAAATAGGTTTTTCACTTCAACTGGTATTAAAGTCAGGTTCCATAATTTATTAGATCTAATTTTAATTTATTTTTGATCTAATAATTAGATGATTTCAAATGACACATTAGATGTGATTAGATCTAAAATTAAAAAATTAAAAATTAAGTAATCTAGATCTAAGATGTATGAGATGCATGACTAGACTAGGAATAGAATTATTCTGTGTAGTCTAGCATGATCATAATTTTAATTTAATTAATTATAATTTTTAGATCTATTTATTTACTATTTTTTAATACTATAAATATTATAATTAGATCTAAAAAATAAAAAATAAATTTATTTAATTTGTTCATATGAGATTTGATAGATGCAAGTTTAGACTAGTTATAGAATATTTCTACAAAATTTTCTAGAATAAATTTTAATTTGATATGATCAAATTTAAATATTATTTTTTAGATATTTATGAGATAATTTAGATCTAAAAATATGCATGATATGATACATGAGATGTATGCAAAATATATTTTTAGTTAGATTAATTTTTATATATGTGATATATGATGTAGATCTAACTAATTTTATAGATTTATCATATTTCTGATTAAGGTATTCCCCTTGGCCATCCGATCATAAAAACGAAGTAGGATTTAAAGGTCCTCTCCTCCCATTCGATGGAGTGTTCTTATGGAGTGTAGGGGTGCTGCGCGTTCGACCTTAATTAGAAATCAAAACTTATTTTCTGCAAAACCCCAAATCCTGAAATCCTAGGATTTTATATACATATTTTATTTATGAACCCTAAACTTAATTGAGAATTAAGATTATAAAATATATTAGATCTAAAATTAAGAATTTTTAGATCTAAGATATATTCATAAAATTAGGTTCAGGCTTGGATAGCATAATTCGGTCTAGCGGTTAATCAAACCGAATCAAGAGTTGGTTAGATGGCATCAAAAGTACTTAAATTGACCAGTCTAATAGGATTAAGTCTGGATCAAGGTTGAGTTACATGAGTGATCGATCAAGTTAAGATCTAATTAGGCTTAGTGGTTAGAGTTTGGATTGTAGGCTAATCTAATCGGTTCTGGCTCAATAATTTGGTATCTAAGGTAATCGACTGATTTTTAATTGGAAGCTACTCAACTCGAATGCATTCTTGTCAAGTTAATGGCATATCCCTTCGATCGGTCTCACTTACTTGGCCATATTTGTCGGCCTAGTCCTGATCTAAGGTGGCTAACAATATGAGCTAACCCATGCCACTAGGTTAGTCATAATGGTTATGGCTATGTCAAGTCAAGTTTAAAGAGACCTAAATCAAATCTTTCTAAGAAAAGATTAAGTCTAAAATCTTCCACCATTGTAGATGTACGGGCCCTTTTCGGGGTTGATTATTCTCAGTTGGTCACAGTGGTTCAGTTGCACCGGAAAGATGCAATCATATCTATTAGGTATTGGATGCTACGGGATGGAGGATGGATTGAGCTCAATATTTTGGATACGGTGAGGGACCAAATTAGAAATCCAATCTATGCAAATAGTGGATTTGATTTAACTAAGAAGTGGATCAATATTTCGAGCATGGTGAGATTGATAAATTAAAGACCAAGTCTGAGTGCATCATGTTTAGAGAATCATTGGACAAGAGTTATTTACTCATTGGCTAACCCATCACCAATAATGATTAGGTGAGGTGATGAGTCAATTGGTGGAATTGCACCACCTACTAGAAATCAGTAATCATGGAGATTTTTGCATCTCTACAAAAGAAGTGTAAGATTCTGAAAAAATAGTGGAAGATAATTTATTTAAAAATCAAATCTCTAAACAAATTGGTCAAGTCTTAATTACAAAATCTAACTAAAAACTTTAACTCTCTATAGAAAAATATCTGCGTCCAACCCACTAACCTATATCCTCAACACCCATAGGCTGATCGAACCCAATTACAAGGATTGGCTCTGAAACTTCAAAATTATTTTAGATTCCGAGAAGTTGACTCATGTATTTGATCAGGATCCCTCCACCTTACCAGCTTGTCCATCAGCTAAACAGAGAGCGTCTCTTAACAAATGGACGGATGAAGATAATAAGGCCAGATACTATATGTTAGGCTCGATGTCTGATGAGCTTCAGTGCCAACATGAAGATATCAAGACTGCCTGCCAAATGTTGGCTCATCTATAAGAGTTGTTTGGTGAACAGAGTCGTGTAGCCAAATATCAGATTACTAATGCTTGATGGGCAGTCCATCCAAGATTATTGTCTGATGATGATCAAGGACTTGAAAGAGCTTGAGAAGCTCGGAGTGAAGTTAGACAAGGATCTACAGAATGATATAATTCTGCATTCCTTGATTGATGCGTATGGGTAGTTCATCATGAACTATCATATGCATAAACTTCAGAATACTCTAGTCGAGCTTATGAATATATTGGTTGCTACTGAGCTCTATATAAAAGTTTCTAAAGGTTTAGTACTTGCTATGGAATGGATTTCTTCCAAAAAAAAATTTTTTGGAAAGAAGAAGAAGTCTGTGAAAAAATAGAAGATGGAAGGTGGAAAAAAAAAGAAGGTAGAGCTGAAGAAGAAAGCTGCTGATAAAGAAAAGTATTTTCATTATAATACTGAAGGCCACTAGAAGCAGAGCTGCCCTACATATCTGACCACCCTAAAAAATAAGGAGACAGGTCCTTTTGAGTTAGGTGCTTGACTCTGATTTTAGTGCTCATTTGTACACTTCTATGTAGGGTCTTGAGGATAGCAGAAGGTTGAGGGATGGTGAGTTGATCCTACGTGTCAGAAATGGAGCAAGGGTTGCTATTGTGGTCATGGGAATCTATCCTTTTCAACTATCGTCTGGCTTAGATTTAGTACTTAGAAATTGTTGTTATGTGCCTGCTGCAAACAGAAATTTGATTTCTATTTCATGTTTAGCATAAGAAGGCTATGTAATTAATTTTTTTAAGGACTATTATAATATTCTTTATGAAAAAAATTAAATTTTAAGTGGTTTTCTTATTAACAATCTCTACCAGTGACATATTGATGTATCTATCTTTAATATCGAGCAAAATATGAAAGCCATAAGATCAAAACGATCCAAGGATAGTCCAAACGATAGGTATCTATGGCACCTAAGGCTAGGTCATATAGCAGAAGATAGGATTAACAAATTGAAGAAAATCAGGCTATTGAGTCTGTTGACTTCCGAGCCATATCCAATTATAAATCATGTCTTCATGGCAAAATGACTAAGCTCCCTTTTGTAAGACATAGGGAAAGAGCCACGAAACTACTTGCTCTAGTACATACTAATGTGTGCGGCCCATTTGATGTGTCGGCTAGAGACAACTTTGACTACTTCATAACCTTTATCGATGATTTATCTTGGTATGGGTATGTGTATCTTATGAGATACAAATCTGAAGCTTTTGAAAAGTTTATGAAATTTAGACATGAAGTTGAAAAGCAAACTGAAAAACCTATTAAGGTTCTTCGATCAGATCGAGGAGGTGAATACCTTAGTCAAAAATTTCTGGACTATCTCAAGTAAAATAGCATAGTCTCTCAATGGACTATATTTGGAACATCTTAACTCAATGGAGTTTCAGAATGGAGGAACCAGATCCTATTAGATATGGTCCGATCTATGATGAGCCTCACAGACCTTTGTGATTTTCTATGGGGACATAGTCTGTTAACTGCTATATATTTATTGAATAGGATTTCCTTTAAAATCGTTCATACCACACCGTATGAGATATGGCATGGTAAGAAATCAAGTCTGAGTTATCTCAAAATTTGGAGTTGTCCAGCTCATGTCAAAAGACAATATGCGAACAAGTTAGACTATAGATCCTTCAAAGCTTGATTCATAGAATATCCTAAAGAGTCATTAGGATATTATTTCTATATTTCAGAAGACCACAATGTGGTTGTGAGACGACATGCAATCTTTCTTCAAAAATAGTTTATTCAAGATGGTGGCATTGGAAAGCAGATCAAGCTCGAGAAAAAAATCTCACAAGAGCAATGAGCTAAGGATCCTATGAAACCAAATCAAGTTGAGCCAATACAATCACTACCTCCTCCACCTTGTAGATCGAAAAGGATTTTCCATCCCCCTAAGAGGTACTTAGGTACTATTTGAGAGGAAGTAGAGAAAATGTTCCTCGTAGGTAATGGGGTTCATAGTGATGATTCCAAAACCTATGACGAGGCGATATCGGATATTAACTCCGAGAAATGGTTAGAGGAAATCAAGTCAGAAATTGACTTAATGCACTCAAACCAAGTCTAAACTTTGGTAGATCCACCAGAAGGTATAATATCTATTGGGTGTAAATAGATCTACAAGAGAGAGATTGGTGCAGATGGAAATATGGAGACATTCAAAGCTAGATTAGTGGCAAAAGGGTATAGTCAATGCAAAGAAATTGACTATCAGAATATCTTTTTGCCAGTAGCCATGCTAAAATTCATCCACACATTGCTTGCTATTCTAGCCTATTTCGATTATGAAATATGGAAAATGGATGTGAAAATGGCATTCTTAAATGGATACCTTGAGGAAGATATTTATATGGAACAACCACTAGATTTCACATCTAGTGATGTTGATCACAAAGTATGCAAGTTGCAAAGATCCATATATGGACTTAAGCAAGCATCTCAAAGCTGGAATACTCATTTTAATGATGTGATGAAATTGATTGGTTTCATCAAGAACGAAGTGGAATCATGTATTTTTAAAAAGGTCAGTAGGAGCACTTTTGTCTTTCTCGCACTGTACGTGGATGATATCCTCCTTATTGGAAATAATATTTTCACGTTGACCATAGTTAAAATATGGTTATCTAAAGAATTCTCCATGAAAGATCTAGGAGAAGCATCCTTTATTCTAGAAATTAAGGTCTATAAAGATAGACCAAATAGGATGCTAGGTCTTTCACAGAAGATGTACATAGAGGAAGTGCTAAAGAGGTTTAGCATAAAAAACTCCAAGAGAAGTTTGGTACCCTTCAAACATGGCATTCATCTCTCTAAGAAAATGTGTCCCAACACACCTGAGGAGATTGAACGCATGAGCAAGATCCCTTATGCTTAGGCAATAGGGAGCCTCATGTATGCCATGTTATGTACATGATCTGATATAGCCCATGCTGTGAGTGTCACGAGCAGATATCAGTAGAATCTAGGTGAAGAACACTAGACTTCTGTGAAATGTAACCTTAAGTACTTAAGAAGAACTAAGGATATGATGTTGATTTTTGGTAATGGAGAACTCCAAGTCCAGAGATATACAGACTTGAATTTTATGTCCGATATAGATGATCGAAAGTCAACATCTGGGAGTCTATTTGTGTGTAATGATGGTGCTGTTAGTTGGAAGAGTTTTAAGCTGACAGTGATAGCAGATTTCATCATGGAAGTAGAGTACATCACTGCGTCAGAAGCTACGAAGGAGGCATTCTGGTATAAGAAGTTCACTGCAGAGATCGGAGGGATGCCATCAGATGCCATTTCTCTGTACTACAATAATAATGGTGTCATAGCCCTTGCTAAGGAATCGAGGACTCACCAAAAATTCAAGCACATCGAGCGACGATACCATCTCATCCGTGATTACCTTAAGAAAGGTTACGTCGACGTCAAGAGAGTCGACTCTACTGACAATGTGGCAGATCTACTTACAAAGTCGTTGGGCTAGTAGAAGATCGAAGCCCACCTTGAGAAGATGGAACTTAGATTTATAGCCAATTGGCTTTAGATCAAGTGGGAGTTTGTTAGATATGTGTGCGCTCTAGAAGCCAGATTGGCTGACACTTGTAATACACTTCTAAGGGCAAAATTATAATTTTAACTATAAATAATAAAATAAATTATTTTCTATCATAGTGTATATTTAAAAGTGTCTGTAATACATCCCTTGAGTTAATTGCAATGATAGTTCATATTTTCAAGAGTTGAAAATTTAAGACATGAATTTTCATTATTTACTCATAAAATTCTTCCGACCGTAGGATCATCATGAGGATGGTATTTGATGCAGAAGGTTGGTGTACGATCACTTCTTTTGGATAGATGAGTCTTGAGTCTACGGTATAGAGACACTAGAGTGAGAGCACAGGTACTCATCAAAGAACAAGAAAATTGAGCATGACCACCTTGATCAGTCATGAGAAAGTCTACCTTCTCGTCGATGACTGGCTCGAAGCTTCAGTAGTGTGTCTAGTTCTTTGACCTGAGGTGCATCGATAATTTACCTTGAGGGTGTTGTAGTTTGACTACACCATAACTCAGTGTCCTAGCCATTCGAAATCCTAAGGTGTATGTTGGATATAGCATGTTCATTGTAGGAATTGGATTGCACCAATCGGGGATCTATCTGCCTCGGTAGATAAGGAGTAGCTCTATGATGATCATGAGAATCAAGTCCATATAAGCCCATGGCTATGGTAGAGTGAAATAATAGAAAGAGTTTCTATTAGGATTTTCACATTAGACTTGAATCGAATGATTAATTCATATGACAAAAATTAGGATTTGACGAGATCACCTTAACCCTAATTCGGTCGGAGCTCAAGATAGAGAAACTTAACCACACAAGTAACTGCACTGAGAGGTTCGCTTTCAATACTGATGGATTGCCACCATATGCTGCTAGGTGTCACCGATAGATTTTGGAAGCAATTAGAATGCTTTGGATGATCGATCATACTAGTCTGAATCAAAAAAATTTTGATCCATCGGAAGGTGTTTCGATTATGTCGATGATAGAGATCATGACATATCCCATTACCATACGGAACTGAACCTAACTAGATCACACAAATAAGAGTTTAGATCTGAATATCATCAATTAGATTAATCCAGTTCAATTAATTTGAATAAGATTCAATTAGGTTCAAGAAAATCGTGCTAGCATACAATTAAGCCTAACGTTCTCCTTTAACAATCATTAAATCTTATCTCGACTGAGCCAAATATGTTTGGGCTCACTCAGAAATCTTTACTTAGTTTGACTAGAGCTTGTCCAGGTCAGAAGAGGGTTATCTTAATTTATGAGATAAATTTGAGACAATACCTACCCTTTTCCATTACCTGCTAAATCTTGTCTTCGAACATTGGTCAAATGTTGACCCTGGATACTTAGACATCTACCCATGTGTCATGCACCCATAGGAGAGAACTTGGAGACTTGTCTTCCTACTAAAAACCAGATAGGAAGGGGGGCATGCCTAGGGAGGTGTGCACCCCATGAGGATAAAAGATGGAGTCCCATACAGATCGGACTCTAGTTGCTTCAGGGGATTAAATTGTGTGGCACCAAGAAGACTTGTTTAACCTAGTCTTGGTGCCACCTAAGGAGAGTTTTGAGGGTCTCTAATCTAATTGGATCAGATGATGTCATCCCACCAATCAGATTTAGATTTGATTGCACAAAGGGCCGTGATTGGCCAGGATGATGTGGCACTACATAGTGCAGCAGGGTCTATATAAATCTTGTTTGCACCTAGAATTCAATTCTTCTACCTTTAGCCCAAGCCACATAGCCCCTCTACCTCCTTCTCCTTGCCACACTCTAGTCCTCTCTCTCCTCTCCATGCCTAAGGGACTTTGGGCATGAAGAAGGTGCGATCCAAGCAAGTGAAAGGCACCAGGAAAGAAAGAAGGCAGCACTGCTGCAAGAGACAATGACTATGAAGGGCAAATCCTGATTTCCCGGTCCAGGTTCGTTCAGATCTGATCAGATCAAGAGATATATTTTAAAAATTTTTCTCTTGATTCCAATCAGATCTTGATATGTTTCAGATCTGATTCTTATTATTTTAATAAAATAAAATTAAAAGATAAATTAAATCAAATTTAATTTACCTGATTTGGGTAATCCTATTACCCTGTTGATGATCCTGTTTGCAGTGGAAGGTTCTGGATCTTAGCCACGCAAGCGCCTAGCCTCTACCAGTATCCACTCAGGTTGGATCTGGAGATCCTCTTCTTCTCTATCACGCCTCCAAAAATTAGATCTGGATCTGATCTGGAGGATCTTCAAAACTCTTTTGAAGATGAGCAGTCGTCCTTTGCAGCAGCGCAGCCTTCTTATTTTTGATCGCCTTTCTTTGATCTGAATCGCACCAACCAAGGTCCAAAACTCCTTTTGGACATGGAGAGCAAGGGGAGAAGAGACTATGGCGTGGAGAAGGAGGGGAGAGGCAGCCTTGGGGCGTGGGGTTTCTCAATTGAATTGCTTCTTAGAATCTGAGTTGGGCGCAGGGTCTTATTTATAGACTAAGCGTGATCCAACTCCTCTTCCTCCCAACCAATCACAACCCTTTGTGAAATCAGATCTAAATCTGATTGGTGGGAATAGAGACCCCTGGATTCCTCCTTAGAGGGTGCCTAAGATCAGTCAAAGTTGGTTCTTAGAAGAACTCTAATTGGAATCCAAAAAGGAGATGGAGTCCTTGTCCAACAAGGACTCCTAGGCGCCTCCAACTTGGGCACACGCCACTCCAACTGCCTAGGGTGGCATGCGCCCTTCTCCTTGCCAGGTTCTGGCAGGGGGACAGGCCCCCACCAGCCCTCCAATAGGTGCATGACATGTGGTCAAAAGTCAAAGTGTCAATGGTCAATGTTTGACCAGTCAAAGGTAGACTTTTGACCAAAGTCAAAGAACAAGAAATGACAGGTGACCAAAAATGGTAGGTAGTGTCTTACAAATAAGACAACCTTTTCTGACTTGGACAACCTCCTGTCAGACCATATGAAGGCCTCTGTTTGAGCACAAACTCCTTTGGCTCAAACAGGACAACTTATTTATGATAGTAAAAGAAGAACGTTAGGTTCAATCGAGTGCTAGCACGATTTTTTTGAACCTAATTGAATCTCATTCAGATCAATTGAACTAGATCAGTTCAATTGATGATCACCAGATTCAAACCCTTGTTTGTGTGACCCAGTTAGATTCAGTTCTGTATGGTAATGGGATATGTCATGATCTCTATCATCGACATCATCGAAACTCCTTTCGATGGATCAGAACTCTTCTGATTCGAACAGCTAGAATGATCGATCATCTAAATCATTCTAATTGCTCCCAAAATCCATCAGTGACACCTAGCAATATATAGTGGCAACCCATCAGAGCTGAATGCGAACCTCTTGGTGCAGCTACCTGTGTGATTCAGTTCTTCTATCTTGAGCTCCGATCAGATTAGGATTAAGGTGAACTCGTCAAACCCTAGTCTCTGTCATATGATGTAATCATTCGATTCGAGTCCAATGTGAAAATCTAAATAGAAACTCTTTCTATTATTTCACTCTACCATGGCCATGGATTTCTGGACTTGATTCTCATGATCATCATAGGGCTACTCCTCTACCACCGAGGTAGATAGATTCCATCTTGATGCAATCCAGTTCCTACAATGAACATGTCATAGCCAACATACACCTCAGGGTTCCATATGGCTAGGAGATCGAGTAATGGTGTAGTCAAACTATAACACCCTCAAGGTGAACTGCCGATGCATCTCAGGTCAAAGAACCAGACACACTACTGCAGCATCGAGTCAATCATTGACGAGAAGGTAGACTCCCTAATAACTACTCGAGGTGGTCACGCTCAGTGCCCTCATTCTCTAACGAGTATCTGTACTCTCGCTTCGGTGTCTCCACACCGTAGACTCAAGACTCATCTACTAAAGAGAAGCAATTGTACACCAACCTTCTGGATCAATCACCATCCTCATGATGATCCTATGGTCAGGAGCAATTTATGAGTTAATAATGATTATTCATGTCTTAAATTTTCAACTCTTGAAAATATGAATTATCATTACCATTAACTCAAAGGATGTATCACAGACACTAAATACACATATGTGATAGAAAATAACCCATTTATTGATTTTAGTCAAAATTATAATTTTGCCCCTAGAAGTGTATTACAAGTGTCAGCATGGGAATATCAGCATGGGAATATCATTCCCAATAAGGAGGATGTCATCCACGTACAATACGAGGAAGACAACAGTGCTCCCACTGACCCTTTTGAAAACACATGGTTCCTCTTCATTTTTGATGAAACCAAACTTTTTGATTACATCATTAAAATGAGTGTTCCAGCTCCGAGATGCTTGCTTAAGTCGATATATGGACCTTTGCAGCTTGCAAACCTTGTGATCAGCATCACTGGATGTGAAACCTAGCGGCTGTTCCATATAGATATCTTCCTCAAGATATCCATTCAAGAATGTCGTTTTCACGTCCATTTGCCATATTTCGTAATCAAAATAGGCTGCAACAGCAAGCAATGTGCGGATGGATTTTAGCATAGCTACTGGGGAAAAGGTATCCTGATAGTCTATGCCTTCACGTTGACTATAACCTTTTGCCACCAATCTAGCCTTGAATGTCTCCACATTCCCATCTGCACCAATCTTTCTCTTAAAGATCCATTTACATCCAATAGGTACTATACCTTCTGGTGGATCTACCAAGGTCCAGACTTGGTTTGAGTGCATCGAGTCAATTTCTGACTGCATTGCCTCTAGCCATTTCTCGGAGTCGATATCTGATATCGCCTCATTGTAGGTTTTGGGATCATCACCATGAGCACCATTACCTACGAGGAACATTTCCTCTACATCCTCTGAAACAATACCTAAGTATCTTTCAGGGGGACGGAAAACTCTTTCCGATCTACGAGGTGGAGGAGGTAGTGTTCTTATTGGCTCAACCTGATTTGGTTCCACTTGGTCCTTAGCTCGTTCTGCTTGTGAGACTTTCTCATCAAGCTTGATCTGCTTTTCCAATGCCGCTATCTTGAATAAACTATTTTTCAAGAAATATGGCATGTCGACTCACAATCACATTGTGGTCTTCTGGAATGTAGAAATAGTATCCTAATGACTCTTTAGGATATCCTATGAATCGAGCTCTGAAGGACCTAAACTCTAACTTGTCCGCTTGTTGTCTTTTGACATGAGCCGGACAACCCCAAATTCTGAGATGACTCAGACTTGGTTTCTTACCGTGCCATATCTCATACGGTGTGGTAGGAACGGTTTTAGAGGAAACCCTATTTCAGTAGATAGATTGAAGTTAACAATGAGTGTCCCCAAAGAAAATCAGGGAGGTCTGTGAAGCTCATCATGGATCGAACCATATCCAATAGAGTCCGATTTCTCCATTCTGAAACCCCATTGAGTTGAGGTGTTCCTGGTGGAGTCCATTGAGAGACTATGCCATTATCCTTGAGATAGTCTAGGAATTCCTGGCTAAGGTATTCACCTCCTCGATCTGATCGAAGAACCTTAATGGGTTTTTTGTTTGTTTTTCTACTTCATGTCTGAATTCTTTGAACTTTTCAAAAGCTTCAGACTTGTGTCTCATAAGATACACATACCCATACCTAGACAGATCATCGATAAAGGTAATGAAGTAGACAAAATTGCCTCTAGCCGGCACATCAAATGGGCCGCACACATCAGTATGTACTAGGGCAAGGAGATCTGTGGCCCTCTCCCCATGTCCAACAAAAGGGAGTTTAGTCATTTTGCCTTGAAGACAAGGATTCACAAAGTTGGATATGACTCGAAAGTCAATGGACTCAATAGCCATTTTTCTCCAATTTGTTGATCCTATCTTCTTGCTATATGACCTAATCTCAGGTGCCATAGATATCTGTCGTTTGGACTATCCCTAGGTCGTTTGGCATTCACGTTTTGCTCGATAGTTAGAACAGGTACATCAATATGTAGCTGATAAAGACCATTAATAAGGAAATCATTTGCAATTTTATTTCTTTCATAAAGAATGTTATAATGGTCCTTAAAGAAGGTATCACATAACCTTCTAGTGCTAAGCATGAAACAAAATCAAATTCCTGCTGCTGCAGGCACAAATAATAGTCTTCAAAAACTAAGTCTAAAACCAGATGGTAATCGAAGAGGGATGTTTCCATGGCTACTGCAGCAACTCTTGCTCCATTACGATGCGTAGGATCAGTCTCCATCCCTCACCTCCTTGCTATCCTCAAGACCCTGCATAGAAGTGCACAATGAGCACTAGAACCAGAGTCAAGCACCCAACTGGATGCAGAAGAAAACCATAAGGTTAGACTCAATAACGAGCATACCTCTAGAAGGACCTTCCTTCTTGTTCTTCAGGGTGGCCAGGTAAGTAGGGCAGTTCCGCTTCAATGGCCGTCGCTGTTGCAATGGAAACACTTTCCTTTCCATCGCCTTTTTCTTCGATTCTGCCTTCTTCTTCTTTGATCCTTCCACCTTTTGCTTTTTCACAGACTTCTTTTTCTTTCCATAAGACTTTCTTTTGGAAGAAGTCCGTTCCATAGCAAGAACTGAAGCCTTTAGAACCTTTCATAGAAAAGCTCAGCGGTAACCAGCATATTCATTAACTCGGCCAAGGAATTTTGAAGTTTATGCATGTGGTAATTCATAATGAATTGCCCATATGCATCAGTCAAGGATTGCAGAATAATATCGTTCTGTAGATCCAAGTCTAACTTCACACCGAGCTTCTCAAGCTCTTCCATGTCCTTGATCATTGTCAGACAGTTGATCTTGGACTGACTGCCCATCACGCATCTTAGCCTTAAAAAGTCATTTCGTGACTTGATATTTGGCTGCGCGACTCTGTTCACCAAACATCTCCTGCAGGTGCCAACATTTGGCGAGCAGTCCCGATATCTTCATTTGGGCTGGAGCTCATCAGACATCGAGCCCAACATGTAATATCTGGCCTTATTATCTTCGTCAATCCATTTTTCCAGAGATGCTCTCTGTTCAACAGATGGACGGGCTGGTAAATGTGGAGGGTCCCTGGTCCTAAACATGGTTTAACTTCTCGAAACCAAAATATTTTATAGTTTTTGAGCCAATCTTTTATAATTTGGGTCGTCAGTCTATGTGTGTCCAGGATACGTGCCAATGGGTTTGACGCAGAATATATTTTTATAGAGAGTCAAAGATTCTAGTTAGATACTGTAATTTTGACTTACCAAATTTTTTAGAATTTTATTTTTAAACAAATTAGCTCCCACTATTTTTTCGGATCCCTACACTCCCTCTGTAGAGATGTGAAAAATCCTCTTATGATTAATGATTTCTAGTGGGTGGTGCGGTCTCACCAACTGACTCATCACCTCACCTAACAGTTATTGGTGATGGGTTAGCCAATGAGTGAACAACTCTTGTTCAATGATTCTCTAATCATTGGTGCACCCAAACTTGGTCTCTAATTCATGAATCTCACCGTATCCGGAATATTGATCCACTCCTTAGTTAAGTCAGACCCACCATTTGCAAGACTGAGTTCCTAATTGAGTCTCTCACCGTATCCAAAATATTGAGCCCAACTCATCCTCCAGCCCATAGCATCCAATGCCTAATAGACATGGTTGCATCTTCCCGGTGCAACTGAGCCACTGTATCCAGTCGAGAACAATCAACCCGGAAAGGGCCCGCATCTACAATGTGGAAGACCTCAGACTTAATCTTTTCTTAGGGAGAATTGATTCAGGTCTCATTTAAACTAGACTTGGCTTAGTCATAACAATTATGACTAACCTAGTGGCATGGGTTAGCTCGGATTATTGACCACCTCAGATCAGAACTGTGTCAACAGATATGGCCAGGTAAGTGAGACCGGTGGAAGGAATATGCCATTAACTCATACAAGAACGCATTCAGTCGAGTAGCTTCCAATTAAAAATCAGTTGTCGTATGTGCCAAACTTACCTTTAGACACCAAATTATTGAGCCAGACCAATTGGGTTAGCCTACAATCCAGACTCTAATCTCTGAGCCTAATTAGGTCTTGCTTGATCATGACTCGATCTTGACCCAGACTTAATCCTATTAGGCTTGGTCAATTTAAGCATTTTGATCCCATCTAACCAACTCTTGATTCGTTTGATCAACCGCTTAGACCTAATTGAGCTACCCAAGCCCGAACCATATTATGAATATGTCTTAGATCTGAAATTCTCAATTTTAGACTAATTATATTTCATAATCTTAATTTTTAATTAAGTAGGGTTCATAAATAAAATATGCAAATAAATCCTAGGGTTTCAGGATCTAGGTTTTGCAGAAAGTAAGTTTTGGTTTCTGATTAGGACGCACACCAGCACCCTACACATTCATAAGAACACCCCATCGAATGAAAAGAGGGCTTTAAACCTTCTTCGTTCTTATGATCGGACGGCAAAGGAAGCCTTAATCAGGAACATTCAACACTACAAAAAATATCAGATTATATCATATATCTCATATAAAATTGATCTAATCATAGCATATTTTGCATACATTATTATCAATCATGCATGTTTTTAGATCTAAATTACTCATAATAATTTAAAAAAATTAGATTTAAATTATCTAATCAAAATAAATTCAATCTTAGATAATTATGTAGAACTATTCTCAACTGTCTAGACATGCATCATCATATCTTATATATTCAAAAATTAAATAATTTTATTTGCTATTTTTAGATTATTATAATATAATATCAAAAAATATAAATAAAAAGATCTAAAAATGATTTAATCAATTAAATTAAAAATATGCAGAATATCTATAGAACTATTCTATTCTAGAACTAGTCGTGCATATTTTCTAATCTTAGATCCAAAATATTAATTTTAATTTTTCTATTTAAGATCTGATCACATCTCATGTACATCTGAAATCAATTATTTTTTAATTAAAATAAAAAAGATTAAATATTTAGACCATTGCTTGTACCAGTTGGGAAAATCTGATTTCCCGGCAGGTTCGTTCAGATCTGATCAGATCAAGAGATTATTTTAAAAAATTTTTTTTTTGATCCTAATCAAGATCTATATATTTTAGATCAATTTTAATTTTAATAAAATAATAAAAAGAAATTAAATCAAATTTAATTTACCATCTGGGTAATCCTATCCTGTTGTGATTCCTGTTTGAGCGGAAGTTCTGGATCTTAGCCACCAAGCGCCTGCCCTTCGTTCCACTCAGGCGATCTGAGATCCACTTCTCTCTATCACACCTCCAAAAATAGATCTGGATCTGATCTGGAGGATCTTCAAAACTCTTTTGAAGTCATGAGCAGTCGTCCTTTGCAGCAGCGCAGCCTTCTTATTTTTATCGCCTTTCTTTGATCTGAATCGCACCAACCAAGGTCCAAAACTCCTTTTGGACATGGAGAGCAAGGGAGAAGAGACATATGGCGTGGAGAAGGAGGGAGAGGCAGCCCTTTGGGGCTGGTTTCTCAATTGAATTGCTTCTTAGAATCATGAGTTGGCGCCAGGGTCTTATTTATAGACTAAGCGATCCAACTCCTCTTCCCCCAACAACCAACAACCCTTTGTGAAATCAGATCTAAATCTGATGATGGGAATAGAGACCCATGATTCCTCCTTAGAGGGTGCCTAAGACAGTCAAAGTGGTTCTTAGAAGAACTCTAATTGATCCAAAAAGGAGATGGAGTCCTTTTCCAACAAGGACTCCTAGGCGCCTCCAACTTGGGCACACGCTAGGGTGGCGTGCGCCCTTCTCCTTGCCAGGTTTTGGAGGGGGACAGGCCCCACCAGCCTCCAATAGGTGCATGACATGTGGTCAAAAGTCAAAGTTCACATGGTCAAGTTTGACCAGTCAAAGGTAGACTTTTGACCAAAGTCAAAGAACAAGAAATGCAGGTGACCAAAAATGGAGGTAGTGTCTTACAAATAAGACAACCTTTTCTGACTTGGAAACCTCTGTCAGACCATATGAAGGCCTCTGTTGAAGCACAAACCCTTTGGCTCAACAGGACAACTTATTTATGATAGAAAAGAAGAACGTTAGGTTCAATCGAGTGCTAGCACGATTTTTTGAACCTAATTGAATCTCATTCAGATCAATTGAACTAGATCAGTTCAATTGATGATCACCAGATTCAAACCCTTGTTTGTGTGACCCAGTAGGTTCAATTCTGTGATGGTAATGGGATATGTCATGATCTCTATCATCGACATCATCGAAACTCCTTTCGATGGATCAAACTCTTGATTCGAACAGCTAGAAATGATCGATCATCTAAATCATTCTAATTGCTCCCAAAATCCATCAGTGACACCTAGCATATATGGTGGCAACCCATCAGAGCTGAATGCGAACCTCTTGGTGCAGCTACCTGTGTGATTCAGTTCTTCTATCTTGAGCCCCGATCAGATTAGGGTTAAGGTGAACTCATCAAACCCTATCTCTTGTCATATTGATGTAATCATTCGATTCGAGTCCAATGTGAAAAATCTAAATAGAAACTCTTTCTATTATTTCACTCTACCATGGCCATGGATTTTTGGACTTGATTCTCATGATCATCATAGGGCTACTCCTCTACCACCGAGGTAGATAGATTCCATCTTGATGCAATCCAGTTCTACAATGAACATGTCATAGCCAACATACACCTCAGGGTTCCATATGGCTAGGAGATCGAGTAATGGTGTAGTCAAACTATAACACCCTCAAGGTGAACTGCCGATGCATCTCAGGTCAAAGAACCAGACACACTACTGCAGCATCGAGTCATCATTGACGAGAAGGTAGACTCCTAATGACTACTCGAGGTGGTCACGCTCAGTGCCTCGTTCTCTAACGAGTACTTACTCTCGCTCCGGTGTCTCCACACCAAGAGACTCAAGACTCATCTACTAAAGAGAATGATTGTACACCAACCTTCTGGATCAATCACCAATCCTCGTGATGATCCTATGGTCGGAGCAATTTATGAGTTAATAATGATTATTCATGTCTTAAATTTTCAACTCTTGAAAATATGAATTATCATTACCATTAACTCAAAGGATGTATCACAGACACTAAATACACATATTGATGATAGAAATAATCCATTTATTGATTTTTAGTCAAAATTATAATTTGCCCTAGAAGTGTATTACAAGTGTCAGCATTCTGCTTCTAAGCACATATAATCTTACAGAACTAGCTTATCATAAGCCAATTTTGGCAAACTTTGTCTATTTAGATTATAATTTTTGGAGGATTGATTGAGAAAGAGAAGATCTTAAGATTCCTATTCCGACGTGGATACCGATAGAGGCAAGCACTTGCGGTGGCTACACCAGAACCTCAGACAAAACATCGAGATCATCAATAGGATAATGGATTACCTAAAATAAAGTATAATTAAATTTATTTTAATTTTTATTTTATTATTTTTTATTATCACATCAATAAAGATTAATCTGAGGAGTTTTAGATTTGGATTTTAGGATTTTAAAGAAAAAATATTTTGAAATATCCCTCCTTGCATCCAAATTCAGATTTGGAACGAACCTAATCCAAAAAATAGGGTTTCACTTCACAAAAGTATTCCTATTTTATTTCTAATTTTTAGCATTAATATCAAAATTATATAGAAGTAGATCCACAAGAAACTCCAAAATCTAATCAAAAATATGTTAGAAAATTTTAAATTTTTTTTCAAATTGATCAAATCAGACAGTCCTATGGTGGAAAAACTAGATTTTTCCTTCAAAAAAAGCAAAATAACCTTTTATTAATTGAAAACTCATATACAATTACATGAGGAGCATAATTATCTATAACTTAAATGATTGGCTTTAGGATATATTTTCTAACATGATAAAGATCAAGGATTACCTGAGCATTAACAATATGAGAAGCACTGGATGCTTGTCCACTCGTCAGTGACCTTTTCGATGTTGTAGTTGTGTAGATAATTCTTTGACCTACGGTACCTGGGCACTTCATAGTGGGGTTACTATAGTTTGACAACACCAACACTCGACTATCTAGCTATTCAGTATCTTGCGGTATTTGTTGGCTATAGTAGGTCCATTGTAGGAATAGGATGTGCATCAAGATGGGATCCATTGATCCTGGTAGATAAGAAGAGGTCCTATGCAATTCGTAAGACTGAGTCCTAAAATCCATGGCCATGTCAGTCCGTGAATGACTTAGAAAGAATTTTCATAAGTTTTTAATATGACGAGGTCGGCGGACTCGAGTCGATTGAATCTAGCATATGACAAACGAATGACTTTGATGAGTTATCCTTGACCTGTGTCTGGTCGAGACTCGGGATAGAGGAGATGAACTACACAATAACTGCATCTTGAGATTCTCTTTCAATTCTGATGGTTTGCCTACTACATATTGCTAAAATATCACTGTATGCCGATAGTGGGACCCACAAGGCATCATTTCTAGTTCGGATGATCATGTGCGTGTGAGTTAGAATTATTTTCAACCCATTAAAGAAGGTTTCAATTGATTATTATGATGGAGATCATAGTATATCTCACTACCAAATAAAATTGAATCTATAGGATCACACATTAAGTGGTTCAATCTTGGATTGACCAATTGAGCTTGTTCCAATTGGATTAGGATGTGGTGAAATCCTATTGGATTTTGGTGCACCATGCTAGCACATGGTTAAATCCATTTTTTTTTTGGACTTGAATCTTTATTAGATAAGAATTAGATCAAGTCAATTGCCTTAACTAATCCATTTGGGTTTAGTAAAAACCTAATTGGGTGCCCAAAAGGATTGGATCAAGTCAAGAGTTGACTCAATCTTTTCTCCCTTGAATCTCCTACTTGGCATTATTTTATAAGGAAAGGATTGAGGAAGGGCACATGCACCTTCTGCCGATGAGAAACAGAGAGGCACACACCTCCTCTCTTTTTGACAACTCCATGGGTGCTTACCACATGGAGATGGTATGAAAGGCATAAGAGAGCACACACCTTTCCATATGAAAAGTATGAGGGGTAGCAAAGGTTGACACCTCCTCTACTTTCCTTTTTAGATTTGAACTTATTCCAATCTAGGCTGATTTTCTTGGGAAGAAAATTAGAATAAAAGGCATATTGTTATGAAATAACAATAATCCTTTTAAACTTGATTGGATTCCAATCTAGGCTGATTTTCTTCAAAAGAAAATCAGAATAAAAGATATATTGTTATAAGATACCACTTATCCTTTTAATCATGATTGGATTTGATTCTAAAAAGGCTCCATATAAAAGGCTACTTTTGGGTTCAAGAAAAAAAAGAGAAAAATCAGATTTTTCATCTCTACCTGCTATCCATGCCTTCTCTTCCTTTCCTCCCTATTCCATGCCCAATGTTGTTGGGTGCCATTATTCGATTGGCCTAAGGTGTTAAACCAAGTCTCTATTATGCCAAATAGAGAAAAGTTTGTTGACCCTAGATTAATTTTGATGATAACAAAAGCATTTGAGTATAAATTATTATATCACTAACATTATTTATGAGGATGGCGTAAGTTTGTAAATCCAAGTGCTCACAAAACCAAGTGTTCCCTTCATCAGTTATTCAAGATTAAGAGAGGGCACATTTCTCTAATCTGGATATTGATCTCGAGAGTAATGATTTTATGATGGAGAGGATAATGGCAAGGGCTATAAAGATATATATAGTGCTATTGAGATGTCGTACAATAAGTATAGAGTGAGAGAGATATTGGGAAGAGAAGTTGTTTTACATATAGAGCTAGTGATTGTATTGTTCTATATGTGTGTCGGGTGTGTTCAGTGTGTATGTTGTATATGTGCCGTATATTTGGCGCTCTGAGTGTCTGGAAGATCTTAAGCCATCCTAGTCTCAGTGGAAGCAAAAAATAGAAAGCTAAATTTTTTTTGACCCAGGAGACTGAGCCGACCAAGCTAAAAACTGAGCCGACCCAGTGGAAGTAGGCCGACCCAGTCATAAAGTGAGCCATCCTAGTCTCAGACAATAGAAGAAGATAGAAATAGTATTTTAGAATTTCTAAGTTTGAGTTGACTCAACTGAAAATTGAGCTAACCTAGTTTGGACTGAGTCAACCCTATTTAAAATTGAGTCGTCCCAATGCCTATAATGGCTAATTTTTAGTTCTGCAGTTTTTTCACTCCACATATCTTCCAACGGCTATTTTGGATCTTCCAATGTCTAGATCATTTTAAAAGCCTATAATGATAACTTGTAATGGTGAAAAACATAAGGGATACTTAAGGAAACACTTGAGATATGAAAAATAATTTTTGAACATACAAGAGATAGCTTCCAAGTAGATTTTCAGTCCTTCAAGTGTGTGAGCTCAATAGTCAAAAGAAAAAAGTGTTTTTTAGTGTTACCCTTATCCTTCCAACATCCTCAATCAGAGAGAAGTTAGGCCATCACCATTGAAGATCAACTCCTACTTCTTTCAAGCATTCAAGGGAAGAAATCAAGCCTACAAGCCAAGCTTCCAGATTTTCTTCTCCTAAGCTTCAAGAGTTTGCTTTTGTTTTACTTACTATATTATTCATTTTTATTTCAAGTTTCTTGGGGTGAGAAACTTGGGTTGGTCTAAGCCTAGAGTTGGACATTGTATGATTGTAATTGATAAGCCAAAGTGAAAATCAATTGGGGTTGATTATTAGCCCAAGAAAATAATCATTGTATGATTGTGGTTGATGAGCCAAGATCAAAACCAACTGGATTGGATTATGAGCCCAAGTAAAACAATCGAACTATAATCAAGCCTAGTTATTATAGTTGAATTTCTAAGTTGTTTACTTAGAAAGTGGATGTAGGTGCTGAGTTTGGCACTGAACCACTATAAAATTATTATGTTTGTAATTGCATATTACTGTTCTATTGATTTTCTTCACTGTACATTACATAGCTTATTTGTTGGCATTTAATTAGATCAATCTACTTACATCATAAGCTTAAAATTTAAAATACTCAGTTCACCCTCCCTCTTGGGTGGCCATACTTGGGCAATAAGTGGTATCAGAGTGGATGCTCTAATATTAGTTGTTGATCAAACTATCAAAGAGCTAAAGATCATATGGCAACCTCAATTAGGACTCCATTGGTTGAGGGGCAATCAACCAATAGACCTCCACTGTTCAATGAAATCAATTACACATATTGGAAAGCATGAATGAGGATATTCATCCAAGCACAAGACTATGACATGTGGAATGTCATAATAATAGAACCTCACATACCAACAATTACTATTGATGGAGTATCCATCCCAAAATTTGAAAAGGATTGGGATGAACATGACAAAAAGAAGGCTTAACTTAACGCCAAAGTGATGAATATTCTATATTGTGCTTTGGATGCTAATGGGTTCAATAGGATATCAATATGTTCATCTGCCAAAGAAATCTGGAATAGAGTTGAAGTCATCCATGAGGGAACTAATCAAGTCAAGAAATCTAAGATAAATATGTCGTCACATAAGTATGAGCTATTTAAAATGGAACCACATGAAACCATCACTAAAATATTCACTAGGTTCACTGATATTTTGAATGGTTTGAAAAGTCTTGAAAGAGATTATGCTAACAGCGATGTTGTGCATAAAATTCTTAGGTCTTTGCCAAAGAATTGGAAGCCAAAGGTGACTGCTATTCAAGAGGCAAAAGACTTAAACACTCTAGCATTGGAGGAATTAATTGGTCACTAACGACCCATGAGCTAAACATGAACCAAGGAAGAGAAGAGAAAGTAAAGAAAAAGAAAAGCATTGCACTTAAAGCTGCTGCCATCCATATGGAAGAAAGTGATTCCGAAGAGAGTTCTGAAGATGATGAGGAGATGGCCATGATAGCAAGAAGATTCAAGAAATTAATGAGAAGAAGAAAGAGATTTGAACCTAAGAAAAAGTTTAACAAGGAAGAAGGTAGCAAAGAGAAAGAAAAAAAAGAAAGAACAACCACCTATTTGCTATAAGTGCAAAAGGCCCGGACACTTTTGGATGGATTGTCCAATGTTAAACAAAAGCTCCAAGAAAATGAAGAAGAAAATATACAAAGCCACATGGAGCAATGATGAGGACTTTTCTTCAAGTGAGGAAGAATATCAAAGAGAAGAAAAGGCAAATCTTTGTCTTATGGCACATAGTGATGATGAGGTAAATGATAATACTTCAATTTTAGATTTTACTTTTGAAGAATTGTATGATGCTTTCAATGACTTAGTTAATGACTTTAAAAAGCTATTACATAAGAATAAGGAACTAAAGAAAGAGAATCAATCCTTAAGTAAAGATAAATTTCAAATAGAAAAAAAATGTGAAGAATTTACAAACTAATCTAGATGAATCAAATGAAAAGATTATATTTTTACAAGATGAACTAGTAAGATTAAATCCATAGTACATAGATATATGCTAAGCTCTAAAAATCTACAAATAATAATTAAAAATCAAAAGATGATTCTTGATAAAATTGATATAGGGTATGATACATCAAGAAAGCAAAAGTCATTGAAAAATGAATATGCAAAATCTCAAAATTATGGTAGAAGAATTATATGTTATAAATGCAATAAAATTGGACATAAATTTATTGAATGCAAAACCTTTAATTCAAGCAAAACAAAAGTAAAGCAAGTTTGGGTTCCGAAAGGAATCATTTGTGCTAACCCCAAAGGACCCAAGTTAACTTGGGTACCTAAGTTTGCTTGATTAGTTGTATAGGTGTGCTTGGCATCCATAAGAGCTAAAAGAAGGTGGTACCTTGATAATGGATGCTCGAGGCATATGACGAGAGATAAATCATAATTTATCTCTCTTGAAGCTAAAGATGGATATGTTGTAACATTTGGAGACAACGATAAAGAAAAAATCATTGGTCTCGATAATATCTTGATAACACCCTCTACTAGCATAAAAGATGTCTTATATGTTGAAGGACTAATGCATAACTTACTTAGTATAAGTTAACTTTGTGATAAGGGTGTTAATGTTTCATTCAAATCATCTCATTGCATTGTAACTAGCTCTATAGATGAAAGCATTAAGTTCGTAGAAAAAAGATATGGAAATATTTACATTGTTGATCTTGATGAGCTTAAAAATGAGAATATTGATTGTCTTGTTGCTATGAATGCTAAACTAAATAAATCAAGTTGGATTTGGCATAATAAATTAGGTCATGCATGTATGGACTCACTAGCAAGATTAATTAAACTTGATTTAGTAAAGGGTTTGCCCAAAATTAATTTTGAAAAGGATAAAATTTATAAAGCATGCCAACTTGGTAAACAAATGAAATCATCTTTTAAATCCAAAAATATTGTTTCAACTACTAGGCCTCTAGAATTACTCCATATAGATTTGTTTGGACCTATTTCAACTACTAGTCTTGGAGGAAAAAGATATAGCTTTGTAGTAATAGATGATTTTTTAAGATATACATGGGTTTTATTTTTGTCACATAAAGATGATGCTTTTGATATGTTTATTGATCTATTTAATAAAATAACAAAAAAAAAGAATACAATGTTTTATATATAAGAAGTGATCATGGGATGGAGTTTGAAAATCAAAAATTTTAAAATTTTTGTTCTAAAAATGGAATCAATCATAACTTATCAATACCTAGGATACCCCAATAAAATGGGATGGTAGAAAGAAAGAATAAGACTTTGATTGAAATGGCACGAACCATGCTTTGTGAAAACAATCTTCCAAAATATTTTTAGGAGGAAGCGATTAACACCGCATGCTATGTGCTAAATAGAGCTTTAATTAGACCAATCTTAAAGAAAACTTCATATGAACTCTACAAAGAAAAGAAATCAAACATTTCATATTTTAAAATTTTTGGATGTAGATGTTTCATTCTAATAAATGGTATAGATAAGCTTGGAAAGTTTGATGCAAAATCAGACGAAAAAATTTTCTTAGGATATTCATCACATAGTAGAGCATATAGAATATTTAATAAAAGAACATTGATTATGGAAGAATCCGTACATGTAATTTTTGATGAAACTAACTCTCTTAGAATAAGAGAAGAAGAGCTTGATGTGAATGTAGAAATTTTAGAAAATAAAATAAAAAATATATCACTTGAAGATATTTTCTCTCAAGAAAAAGAAGATAAAGAGCAAGAGGTTGAAGAAATAATGCCTCATTCCCAAGATGATCAAGGTACATCCAACTTACCAAAGAAATGGAGGTATGATCATAATCATCCTAGGAAATTAATAATAGATGATCCATCTCAAGAAGTTAAAACTAGATCATCTTTTAGAGAAGCTATGAATCATATTGCATTTGTATCCCATCTAGAACCTAAAAATATAATTGAAGCTGAAAAATATCCAAATTGGATATTAGCAATGCAAGAAGAGTTAAACCAATTTGAAAGAAATAAAGTTTGAAAATTAGTTAAAAGACCTAAAATTTTTTTTGTAATTGGTACAAAATCAATCTTTAAAAATAAACTAGATGAGAAGGGAAATGTAATTAGAAATAAGGCTAGATTGGTTGCACGAGGGTGCAATCAAGAAGAGGGTATTGATTTTGATGAATCCTTTGCACCCATAGCTAGACTTAAAGCTATTAGATTGCTTTTAGCATTTGCATGTTTTGTGAACTTCAAACTTTTTAAAATGGATGTAAAGAGTGCATTTTTAAATGGTTTAATTGAAGAAGAAGTTTATGTAGAACAACCTCCAAGCTTTGAAAGTCAAGAATTATCTAATCATGTATATAAACTTAAGAAAACACTATATGGATTAAAATAAGCACCTAAGGCTTGGTATGATAGATTGAGTAAATTCTTATTAAACAATGATTTTAAAAGAGGTAATGTGGATAAGATACTATTTATTAAAAAAAAATCAAGTGATCTATCGATTGTCTAATTATATGTTGATGATATAGTATTCGGTGCTACTGATGAAGTTTTGTGTAGAGAATTTTCTAGTCTCATACAGGGTGAGTTTGAGATGAGCATGATGGGAGAGCTCAACTTTTTCCTCGGACTCCAAATCAAGCAATCAAATGAGGGAATCTTCATCAACCAAAGTAAATACATCAAGAAAATGTTAAAGAAATTTGGGGTGGAGAATGTTAAAGAAAGTGGCACCCCCATGAGCACAAGTTGCGGGCTTGATCAAGACCCAAAAGAAAAAGTAGTAGATCCTAAGCTATATTGAGGTATGATAGGATCTTTACTATATTTAACTACAAGTAGGCCGGACATAATGTTTAGTGTATGCATGTGTGCATGTTATCAGTCAAATCCTAAGGAATCACATGTATTAGCAGTTAAAAGAATCTTTAAGTATTTAATAAATACTTAAGATGTTGGTTTATGGTACTCTAAACAATCTTTATTAGACTTAATTGGTTATAGTGATTCAAATTTTGCTGGTTGTTGCTTAGATAGGAAGAGTACAAGCGGTACATGTCAATTTTTAGGAGTGAATTTGATCTCATGGTTTAGCAAGAAATAAAACTTGGAAGCCTTGTCTACGACAAAAGCTGAATACATCACTGCTGGGAGTTATTGTGCTCAACTATTATGGATCAAACAACAACTAGAAGATTATGGTATTACTTGTAATAACATTCCTTTTTGATGTGACAACATAAGTGCCATAAATTTAACTAAAAATCCCATATTGCATTCAAGAACAAAACATATAGAAGTAAGACATCACTTTATTAGAGAGCATATTCAAAATAACAATATACTTCTTGAATATATACCTACTGAAAATCAAGTTGCTGATACCTTTACAAAATCTTTGAATGAAGAAAGATTTTACACAATTAGAAAGCAATTAGGTTTATTTGATCCAATTTATTAAATAAATATCATATGATAATTTGTCTTAAAATGATGAGATGATTGGTTTTCATGTGATGAATCATCTGGTATTTACTCATTTACAAGTAAAAATTAAATGAAAAAATTTTAGGACATCAAACACAAATATCAAAGTCTGTGCCAAACTGGGCTGACTCAAGTTTTTTTCTTCTATAAAAACTAGGTCATCCCAGTACTGGGTTGACCAAATTTTTCTTCACAAAAAAATTGAGTCGGCTAAGTTGTTGGGCATCCTATTTTTTAAACAGACAGACTGACAGCTTTTTCATCTTTCGTTTCTTAGACATCTAAAGAAAAACCCTAGAAACCCTCAAGCCATTCCCTATAAATCCATTTCCACTGCTCTTAGGAGGGATTTTGGAATCATTCCACGTAGGAAACAAACCATAAGCCCTAGGTTTAAGCTTGTACGTTTGGATCCACCATTTAGAAAGGGGGCACTGAAGGGAAATCCTGATTTCCCGGTCCAGGTTCGTTCAGATCTGATCAGATCAAGAGATATATTTCAAAAATTTTTCTCTTGATCCCAATCAGATCTTGATATATTTTAGATCTGATTCTTATTATTTTAACAAAATAAAATTAAAAGATAAATTAAATCAAATTTAATTTACCTGATCTGGGTAATCCTATTACCCTGTTGATGATCCTGTTTGCAGCGGAAGGTTCTGGATCTTAGCCACGCAAGCGCCTGGCCTCTACCGGTATCCACTCGGGTTGGATCTGGAGATCCTCTTCTTCTCTATCATGCCTCCAAAAATCAGATCTGAATTTGATTTTGAGGATCTTCAAAACTCTTTTGAAGATGAGCAGTCGTCCTTTGCAGCAGCGCAGTCTTCTTATTTTTGATCGCCTTTCTTTGATCTGAATCGCACCAACCAGGGTCCAAAACTCCTTTTGGACGTGGAGAGCAAGGGGAGAAGAGACTATGGCATGGAGAAGGAGGGGAGAGGCAGCCTTGGGGCATGGGGTTTCTCAATTGAATTGCTTCTTCTAAGAATCTGAGTTGGGCGCAGGGTCTTATTTATAGACTAAGCGTGATCCAACTCCTCTTCTTCCCAACCAATCACAACCCTTTGTGAAATCAGATCTAAATCTGATTGGTGGGAATAGAGACCCCTGGATTCCTCCTTAGAGGGCGCCTAAGACCAGTCAAAGTTGGTTCTTAGAAGAACTCTAATTGGAATCCAAAAAGGAGATGGAGTCCTTGTCCAACAAGGACTCCTAGGCACCTCCAACTTGGGCACACGCCTAGGGTGGCATGCGCCCTTCTCCTTGCCAGGTTCTGGCAGGGGGACAGGCCCCCACCAGTGACACCTAGCAGCAATATATAGTGGCAACCCATCAGAGCTGAATGCGAACCTCTTGGTGCAGCTACCTGTGTGATTCAGTTCTTCTATCTTGAGCTCCGATCAGATTAGGATTAAGGTGAACTCATCAAACCCTAGTCTCTGTCATATGATGTAATCATTCGATTCGAGTCCAATGTGAAAATCTAAATAGAAACTCTTTCTATTATTTCACTCTACCATGGCCATGGATTTCTGGACTTGATTCTCATGATCATCATAGGGCTACTCCTCTACCACCGAGGTAGATAGATTCCATCTTGATGCAATCCAGTTCCTACAATGAACATGTCATAGCCAACATACACCTCAGGGTTCCATATGGCTAGGAGATCGAGTAATGGTGTAGTCAAACTATAACACCCTCAAGGTGAACTGCCGATGCATCCTCAGGTCAAAGAACCAGACACACTACTGCAGCATCGAGTCAGTCATTGACGAGAAGGTAGACTCCCTAATGACTACTCGAGGTGGTCACGCTCAGTGCCCTCGTTCTCTAACGAGTACCTGTACTCTCGCTTCGATGTCTCCACACCGTAGACTCAAGACTCATCTACTAAAGAGAAGCGATTGTACACCAACCTTCCGGATCAATCACCATCCTCGTGATGATCCTATGGTCAGGAGCAATTTATGAGTTAATAATGATTATTCATGTCTTAAATTTTCAACTCTTGAAAATATGAATTATCATTACCATTAACTCAAAGGATGTATCACAGACACTAAATACACATATGTGATAGAAAATAACCCATTTATTGATTTTAGTCAAAATTATAATTTTGTCCCTAGAAGTGTATTACAAGTGTCAGCCAATTCTGGCTTCTAGGGCACATATATCTAACAGGCACATGGTGAAGAACGACGATCAAAGTTCCATGAAGACCATTCTTCTAGGTCATCTCAGTCCTCCTCACCTCCTCCAGAACCATCCACTCAACCCCCTCTGCCTCCCACTCCAATTTTCCCTCCATCTCCATCTTTTATACCCATTCCACTCTCCTCTAGGGCTGTCACAGTTGGTAGAAGGATGGATTTTGACTTCCTAGCTAGAGAGGGTTTTGAATTTGGAGAGGGTTTGAAGTATCAAGGGTGGGAATACCTATGTTCTGAAATCAATCTCCCAACCTATCCGAATCTAATATGGGAGTTTTATGGAAATGCAAAGATTAGCCCTAGCTCATTTGAATCAGAGGTAAAGAGGGTGAAAATCAATTTAACCATAGAAAAGCTGGGCAATTTACTTAGGGCACCCACTATCGGAGTTGAGAGACTTGATGATCGAGCAAGTGGGCTACAGTTGTTGTTTGGAAGGGATGATGCCATGCATTTTGAGGAAATCCATGCTAGGGACCTATCCATAGAGAGCAGACTACTTCACCACATCTCTGCCCGAATTCTAGTGCCTCGAGTAGGAAGATTTGATTTTCTCAACAAGAATGATATAGCTATGATGTACCACATTCTTATGAGGCAAAAGTTCAATCTTCCAGCCTTGATCTTAAGGGTAATGCAAGAAACATCCCAAAGAGGAAAACCAACACTACCATATGGGATGTTCTTGACACTAGTATTTCAGGACTTTGGAGTTAGCCTGGAAGGAAAACCCAATAAGAAGCTTCAGCACTATGACACATACAATCTGAAATCAATGCATAGGATGAAGTTTAAAATGGTTAATGGAATTTGGATGAAGTTAGATGAAGAAGGGGAAAAAAGACATGAGCTAGAGCCTGTGCCACAGCATCCAGCACCTGTACCATCTTCATCCATTGTCAGACTTGATGAAGATCAGATTGAGGAGTTTGTCCAGTGCATCTCGGCCAGGGTATCTGACAGACTCTCTGATAATCTTTCCTCATTGATTGAGAATGTTGTAAGAAAAGTGTTCGCTGAGCAGCACACTTCTGCATCCAACCCTCTAGAGCCTAGTGTCGATTAGATTGCATTTAGGATCCTTTTAGTTATGCTTAGAACATTTTGGTTGTAAATATCTATGATATGTAATGTTCAAACTTCAATATTTTGTAAACTTGCAAGTCTTTGTATCTATAAATAAATGAAGTTTGACTTTTGGTTTGAATTGCATCAAATTCTTCATATGAATGAATGAAATTATCCCCTTTCATGCTTGACCAAATTTCTTTACATGGTTGTATACTTTTTGATAATGACAAAAAGGGGGAGAAAAAAGTATTAAAAATTTAATTAAATCTAAAGAATGGCATAGTATGGCATACTATTTAAATGGGATGGCACACTACTTAAATAGGCATTACTTCAGCTAGAACAAATAAAGAATACACAAATAAGTGAAAGCCATCAAAACTAGAATTATTAAATCGAAACCTCGGCACATAGTAAGGGAGAGCGACACAAAATTTGACTTAGATCAAATAGGGTCATTACACTTAGAGGGAGCATATATAAATTGATAAAATAAATATGATGCATGAGTTAATTGATAAGATTGAATGAAAATATTATTTTCAAATATCAATGAAAGGTAATACTCAAAAGATTTTGTCATCATCAAAAAGGAGGAGATTGTTGACACTAGATTGATTTTGATGATAACAAAAGCATTTGAATATAAATTGTTATATTACTAACATTGTTTATGAGGATGTGTAGTTGTAAATCTCAAGTGCTCACAAACACCAAGTATTTTCATTCATCAGTTATTCAAGATTTTAGAGAGGACATTTCAAATTGGAATCATCTTTCAAGAGGTTTTAATCAAGAATAAATCAAAGCAAAAAGGCAAATCTAACCTACAAAGTAAATTGGAGAAGAAAGGATTATAAATAGTGTTTGGTATGCCTGGCATGCAAACTAGGCTGATCCAGTCTGAGACTGAGCCATCCTAGTCTTAGTGGAAGCAAAACACAGAAAGACTAAAATTTTTTTGACCCAAGGGACTGAGCGGACCTAGTGAAACTAGGTCGACCCAGTAATAAAGTGAGCCATCCTAGTCTTAGACAATAGAAAAAGATAGAAATAGTATTTCAAAATTTCTAAGACTGAGCCAACCCAGCTGAAAACTAAGCCGACCCAGTTTGGACTGAGCCAACCCAGTTTAAAATTAAGCCAACCCAGTGTCTGTAATGGCTAGTTTCTAGTTCTGCAGCTTTTTCACTCAACACATCTTCTAATGGCTATTTTGGATCTTCCAATGGCTAGATCACTTTCAGAAGCTTATGATGATAACTTGTAATGGTGGAAAATATAAGGGATACTTAAGGAAACACTTGAAACATGAAAAATAATTTTTGAACATACAAGAGAGAGCTTCCAAGCAGATTTTCAGTCCTTCAAGTGTATAAGCTCAATAGTAAAAAGGAAGAAGTGTTTTTTAGTGTTACAACAATTATAATTTTGACTATATTAATAAAAGGGGTTGCACTTGTAATACACTTCTAGGGGCAAAATTATAATTTTGACTATAATTAAATAAAATGGGTTATTTTCTATCACATATGTGTATTTAGTGTCTGTGATACATCCTTTGAGTTAATGGTAATGATAATTCATATTTTCAAGAGTTGAAAATTTAAGACATGAATAATCATTATTAACTCATAAACAGCTCCCGACCATAGGATCATCACGAGGATGGTGATTGATCCGGAAGGTTGGTGTACGAATCGCTTCTCTTTAGTAGATGAGTCTTGAGTCTACGGTGTGGAGACACCGGAGCGAGAGTACAGGTACTCGTTAGAGAACGAGGGCACTGAGCGTGACCACCTCGAGTAGTCATTAGGAAGTCTACCTTCTCGTCAATGACTGACTCGATGCTGCAGTAGTGTGTCTGGTTCTTTGACCTGAGATGCATCGGCAGTTCACCTTGAGGGTGTTATAGTTTGACTACACCATTACTCGGTCTCCTAGCCATATGGAACCCTGAGGTGTATGTTGGCTATAGCATGTTCATTGTAGGAACTGGATTGCATCAAGATGGAATCTATCTACCTCGGTGGTAGAGGAGCAGCCCTATGATGATCATGAGAATCAAGTCCAGAAAGCCCATGGCCATGGCAGAGTGAAATAATAGAAAGAGTTTCTATTTAGATTTTCACATTGGACTCGAATCGAATGATTACATCATATGACAGAGACTAGGGTTTGACGAGTTCACCTTAACCCTAATCTGATCGGGGCTCAAGATAGAAGAACTTAATCACACAGGTAGCTGCACCAAGAGGTTCGCATTCAGCTCTGATGGGTTGCCACCATATACTGCTAGGTGTCACTGGTGGATTTTGGGAGCAATTAGAATGATTTAGATGATCGATCATTCTAGCTGTTCGAATCAGAAGAGTTCTGATCCATCGAAAGGAGTTTCGATGATGTCGATGATAGAGATCATGACATATCCCATTACCATACAGAACTGAACCTAACTGGGTCACACAAACAAGGGTTTGAATCTGGTGATCATCAATTGAACTGATCTAGTTCAATTGATCTGAATGAGATTCAATTAGGTTCAAGGAAATCGTGCTAGCACTCGATTGAACCTAACGTTCTTCTTTTACTATCATAAATAAGTTGTCCTGACTGAGCCAAAGGAGTTTGTGCTCAATCAGAGGCCTTCATATGGTCTGACTGGAGGTTGTCCAAGTCAGAAAAGGTTGTCTTATTTTGTAAGACATTACCTGCCATTTTTGGTCACCTGCCATTTCTTGTTCTTTGACTTTGGTCAAAAGTCTACCTTTGACTGGTCAAACGTTGACCATTGACACTTTGACTTTTGACCACATGTCATGCACCTATTGGAGAGCTGGTGGGGGCCTGTCCCCCTGCCAGAACCTGGCAAGGAGAAGGGCGCACGCCACCCTAGGCGTGTGCCCAAGTTGGAGGCGCCTAGGAGTCCTTGTTGGACAAGGACTCCATCTCCTTTTTGGATTCCAATTAGAGTTCTTCTAAGAACCAACTTTGACTGGTCTTAGGCACCCTCTAAGGAGGAATCCAGGGGTCTCTATTCCCACCAATCAGATTTAGATCTGATTTCACAAAGGGTTGTGATTGGTTGGGAGGAAGAGGAGTTGGATCACAAGCTTAGTCTATAAATAAGACCCTGCGCCCAACTCAATTCTAAAGCAATTCAATTAAGAAACCCACACCCCAAGGCTGCCTCTCCCCTCCTTCTCCATGCCATAGTCTCTTCTCCCTTGCTCTCCACGTCCAAAAGGAGTTTTGGACCTTTGGTTGGTGCGATTCAGATCAAAGAAAGGCGATCAAAAGCTAAGAAGGCTGCGCTGCTGCAAAGGACGACTGCTGATCTTCAAAAGAGTTTTGAAGATCCTCCAGATCAGATCCAGATCTGATTTTTGGAGGTGTGATAGAGAAGAAGAGGATCTCCAGATCCAACCCGAGTGGATACCGGTAGAGGCCAGGCGCTTGCGTGGCTAAGATCCAGAACCTTCCGCTGCAAACAGGATCATCAACAGGGTAATAGGATTACCCAAATCAGGTAAATTAAATTTGATTTAATTTATCTTTTTAATTTTATTTTATTTTAAAATAATAAGAATCAGATCTAAAACATATCAAGATCTGATTGGGATCAAGAAAAAAATTTTTGAAATATATCTCTTGATCTGATCAGATCTGAACGAACCTGGACCGAAATCAGGATTTCCTTCACTTGTTATTTATGGTAGCAAATAAAAATTAATGGGGGATCATTATATAGGAAAATAAATTATGATTAGAGCAAGTAAATAACAACGTATCAGCCTAGTGATTTAGTTGAATTCTAATGGTTTACTTAGGGAGTAGATGTAGGTACTGAGTTTGGCACCGAACCACTATAAAATTATTATGTTTGTGATTGCATATTACTATTCTATTGATTTTCTTCATTGCACATTACATAGCTTATTTGTTGGCATTTAATTAGATCAATCTACTTACATCATAAGCTTAAAATTTAAAATATCCAATTCACCACCCCCGCACCCCCATCCTCTTGGGTAGCCATACTTGGGCAACAAAGTTTGATCTCAAGGATTGCGATCTTAAGTAAGAAGATCAGTTGCAGATCAAAGATCTAAAAAGACAAAAATAAGGCGATCCAGATTTATCCCAGTAGATATCCCTAAAGGTCGGACATATGTACTACTCCATAGAAATCTCATCGGATTACCACGATCATCGAACTGCAATGTTCAACTACTCGCACAAAAGTATAACATTAATCTTTAAATCTATTTTTAATTTTTAGCATCTTAATTTCAACATGTGATCAATCCTATGGTATGTAGATTAGATCTACATCATGCATGTTAGTTGATTTAAAAGTTTTTAATCAAGATTCTTCTAGCTTCCGCTATGATCAAAGATTTTTACATGCATATCATGGATGTTAGACATCCTTCACTAATAAGATTTCATAAATTCTACCCCAATTAAGACTTCATGAGCCCAGTTGCACAATCCTAAACTAATTCTCTATTATATGTGATCCCATAGGTTCAATTCTATCTGGTAGTGAGATATATTATGATCTTTATCAATAATATCATTGAAACTTCTTTCAATGGATTGGAACAATTCTAATTCAGCTAATTAAGAATTATTGATCATCAAAATAATTCTTATTGATCCCACAATCCACTAGTAACATCTAACAGTATGTAATGGCAATCCAACGAATGGAATAGACAAACTTCTAGGTATGATTATCGTGTGATTCGGTTCTTTCATCGTAAGACTCGACAAGATGGAGGTTATGGATAACTCATTAAACCTCATCTTCTGTCATGTATAAGATTTAATCAACTGGAGTTCTTTTGTGAAACCTTATGGAAACTCCTTTCTATCATTCACACTACCATGACCATGGTCTTCGGAACTCAGTCACATGAACCATATAAGACTTCTCTTTGTCTATCAAGTTCGATAGATCCTATCTAGGTGTACATCCAACTCCTATAATGAATCTACTTTAACCAAAATACACAACAAGATTTTGAATGACTAGAAAATCAATTGTATAATCAAGCTACAAAAATTTCATTATGAATAGCTGAGGCACCGTAGGTTTAAAAATAACTCACACCATTGTAACATCGAGTAAGTCACTGATGAGTGGATAGACATCAAAGTGACTTCTCGTAATAGTCATACTCAGTACTCTTATTTTCTAACAATCATCTGTACTCTTACTCTAGTATTTTTATACTATAGACTTGAGACTCATCTATCCTAAAAAAGAAGTGATCCATGCACTAATCTTTTCGAATCAATCATCATCCCTATGATGATCCATCGATCAGAAGTATTTAGGAATTAATCATTAATGACATATGCCTCAAATTATCAACTTTTGAGAATATATTTCATCATCTTTATTGGAAAAAAATATTTTTCAATGAAGTCTAAATGGATCATACCTTGTTGATCCCTGGAAGATGTTATTTAGGCTCAAAATACAATCACATCCAAGGTGCTGTTAAGTTAGCTTCCAAGATAGGTTCATCACCAAAGCATTTTCTCCCCAAATCTAGTTAATTCCGACCTTTATTTTAAGCTTGATAACAACATTGTCTTAGTAGCAGATCTTACCATGACCTAACTTCTAGACAAATGAACTTTAGCCATTATTGAAGCTCAATACTTGATTGATTCCAATCTTCGATTCAGGAAAGGTGACGGTCACTCTATAATACAAGATTTTGATAGGATCTGACCTTAGATGTATCCAAACTCCATTCATTCAGTAATAATAATCTTGTTATGATTTTGACTAAGTGACAATGCTAGTTTGGCTCTCAAGTTCGTCTGAACTCAATGCTCCGATTATAAATCCAGTTCAAGCAGCTAACTCTAAAGCTAGCCCTCTAGCTCATTCCTTCCAACCTTGACTTCTATAATACAACTCTAGACCAAAGTACCAGCCTCCATCAGGAGCTGACCTTAAAGATAGCTAAGTTTCTAAGGATAGTTGAACCAATCCTATTCCAATCTAAATCAAAAATCTGATCTATAAGATCTTCACCCCTAGTCCAAAGAATAACCTTCAAGTTCAATTCGTCCAATCCTAGGCTCTAACAGCATAATATTAGATCAAATGACCTACAGTCAAGTTCAAAAGTATCCGATCTTTGTCCAAATTTCAACAGATAATAGCTAACCATTAATGGATGGTAATAACCATCAACCAAATCTTCATAATAAAATTTGAATGGCCTGAATGACCTACTGACATTCAATTACAGCATTCACCATCAGTCAGTTATAGACTCCATCTATAAATAAAACTCTTCAGATATAATTTTTTCATCTAAGCACTCCTCTTATTGTCTACTCTTATGTACTCCATTCTTGTTGGTGAGGTTTTTGACTAGATTGTCGAAGGGTCCATGCTGAAGCCACCCATCTCCAGCCAAGACTCCATTTTGCAGGTTTCTTTGGTGAGATCTTGAATTCCAACTCCAGTAATCTTCGATGACGATCCATTTTCAGCACCAACAGAATTGTGAGAGTCCACATCGGAGCCACCCACCTTCAGCCAGGACTCTATTTTTATAGATTTTTTTGGTGAGATCTTAGATTTCAACTCCAATCTCTGACGATGATCCATTTTTAACACCAATAGGATTGGCGCTAGAGGAAGGAACTATTGAGCCCTTATTCTAGGAGTATCAAGTCGAGTGATTGTCTCTGCCATTCAAGTAATGCCTCCTAAAATAGTATCCTCCAGGCGATCAATTACCACCGCTACTCAACCAAATCTGGAATCAACCAATCATCTAGTTCCAGCACCATCGCCTGCACCATAGCCTCTCTAGCCAACGATGGTGCTAGATGCAAGTCAATTCAACCTACTGGTATAGTAGGTAAGAAGCCTCACAAAGGCCGTGCAGGCTATGCAGTAAGCCCCAGTACCAGCACCACCACTTCAAAGGCCTTCACTGCAGCACCAAGATACGAAGCAGGGGAGGCCTACCTAGAGAAGCCGACTAGGAAGTCCTAGAAGAGGAAAGTGGAGGGCTATGAGTCTCTATTCGGAGCATGATTATGCTCCTGAAAAATGTTTGTCCCCATTAGGTCACCAAGCTTTGAGATTCATGATTGAGATGATAATCTCGATCAGAAACTTTGAAAAATGAATAGGCAAATTGAAGAGCTTTGCAACTCAACCCCATCCCAAAATGATGAGATCTACATTGACCCATCTTTTACTATCTAGATTATGCAAAAGTCTATTTTGCCTAACTTCAAGCTTCCTCAATTTGAAAGTTATGATAAAAACTCAAATCTAATTGATCATCTAGAAGCCTTTCGAACTACGATGCTACTGTATGGTGCGTCAGATGCTATTCTATGCCAAGCTGTTCCATCAACTCTGAAGGGTGTAGTGCGAAACTAATACTCAAGCCAAAAATTAGGTACCATTTACTCCTTTGATCAATTGAACCATTAGTTTGCGACTCATTTTATCAACAGCCGACATTAAAGACGAGGCTTGGATTTTCTTATTAATATCAAGCAGCGAGAAAGAGAGAATCCATCTGAGCCTATATTAGCCATTTTAATACCACGGCTTTGGAAGTCTAGAATTTAGATTACTCTGTTGCAATGGCCATATTAAAAGGTGGCCTTCTAAAAAATAATCTTCTCTTCTTATGAGAGAAGAAGTACCCTCAAAACTTCACTGACATGTTGGCTCGGATTGAGGGCTACGTTCGAGCTAAAGAGGCGTTCAAGTTGCGGGATAATGATGCTACAAAGCAACATCTCATAGGAGAATCTAGCAAGTCCTCTCCCCAATTTGAAATATCAAGAGAAGGTCAATAGTGTTCTAGGATACCTATTAAATGCAGACGAATCCAAACCACACCTTAAGCTCGTCGGCCAAGAAGCTCTGATAGAAGCATGTGGTGAAAGTCTTCCTCTCAGAAGATTCAATAATTATGCTTTCTTGAATACTCTAAAAACTCAAGTACTAATAGAGATCAAGGAACATCTATCAGAATCGGAGAGGATGCAATCTCATCCAAGCAAGTACAATCTCAACAAGTACTATTTATACCATCATGACCACGATCATGATACTGAAGAATGTATTCAGCTCTAGGATGAAATTGAGGAGCTAATTTGACCAGGTCGGCTAGATCGATTCACGCGATGTCGATCCGAAAAAAGGAAAGAGCTGCCAAGATCTCTTCCACAATTAGAATAATCTCAGAGGAAGGAACCGAAAGGAGATCAGCCTCCACTTAGAATCATCAATACTATAGCTGGGAGACATAACAAGAAGAAGCTAGTGGATTGATAGAACTAATGAAGAAGCGGAGAATTGAAGAACCCATTACTTTTACTAAAGAAGATGCATAAGGGGTTCAATTCTGCATGATGACATAGTTATAATTTCTTTGAATATTATCAATTATAATGTACGTCATGTCCTAGTTGATAATGAAAGTTTTGTCGATGTCTTATTTTAGATGCTTTTTCCAAAATGTCCATATCTGATAATCATATGGGACCATTAGATTCTCCCCTGGTAGGATTTGCTGGCAACATGGTACCAGTTGGTGGAATAATCATCTTATCCATCATCACAAGTCAATATCTAAAATAATCTCAAGCTTAGATTGATTTCTTGGTAGTTAAAGCCCCTTCTGTCTATAATGCTATTCTTGGTTGACCTAGACTTAATGCACTCCGAGCTATAGTGTCCACATATTATCTGAAGATTAAATTTCCAACAGAATTTGGAGTCATCTAAGATGATCAAACCCTGGCACGTCATTATTATACAATTGCTTTGCAAAGTGGTAAGCAGTCTGAAATCTATCCTATGGATAGACTAGATGCTTGTGATGAATTAATTGAAGAATGTGGGGAACCTATTGATGACCTTATCATGATCTCCCTGAATGATGGGAATAAAGACCATACAGTTCTGATTAGCTTAAATTTGGATGAAGAAATTAGAAGGTAGCTTGTAACCTTTTTATAAAAAAATGTAGATATTTGCTTGGGCTTCTACAGATATGTTAGAAATAGATGCAGAGGTAATGAAACATCAACTGAATGTGGAACATGCATGCCGACCTATGAAATAGAAGAAACAAAGCTTTACACTAGAATGTTAGAAGGCAATTGTAGACAAGGTGGATAAACTTCCTAGAGCAGAATTCATTCGAAAGGTATCTTATCCAAACTAGATTGTAAATGTAGTACTTGTTAAGAAAGTAAATAAGAAATGGTGAATGTGCATAGATTTTATTGATTTAAATAAGGCCTATCCAAAGGACAGCTACCCTCTACCTCGTATTGACCAGCTAGTGGATGCAACCTCTGGCCATGAGCTCCTCACCTTCATGAATGCCTTTCTAATTATAATCAAATCCGGATGGCACTGAAGATGAGAAGAAAATTACCTTTATTACTAATTATGATCTTTATTGTTATAGGATCATGTCATTTGGTCCGAAAAGTGAAACCTATCAACATTTGGTGAATAAAATTTTTAAGAAGTAAATCAGCCAAAATATGAAAGTTTATATGGACGACATGCTCATCAAAAGTAACTCTCCAAAGAACCATATTGAAGATCTAGAAGAGACATTATTTAATACTTTTCAAAAGTACAAAATGATATTGAACCCAATGAAGTGCGCCTTTGGGGTAACTTTAGAAAAATTTTTAGAATTCATGGTCTCAAAGCACGACATAGAGGCAAATCCAAAAAAGATCTGAGCTATCCAAGAGATGGCCATTCCCAAGATCATAAAAGAAGTCCAACGTCTAACAGAAAAGTTGCATCTTTGAATTGCTTTGTTTCAAAATCAGCAGAGCATTGTATTCCTTTCTTTCAAATACTCAAGTAGCCAAAAAATTTTCAATGAACTTCAAAATGTCAACAAGCCTTTGAAGAATTAAAAAGTTATCTCAGTTCACCTTTCCTTCTTGCCAAACTTGAGCCCAGTGAAAAATTATTCTTATATTAGATGGTATCATCCATGGCCATTGCTGCTGTCTTGATCAAAGAAGAAAACAAAGTTTAACAACCTATCTATTATATAAGTTGGATCTTAAGAGATGCCAAAATAAGGTATACTAAAGTGGAGAAACTAACTTATACTTTATTGGTTATAGCTAAAAAGCTTCGACCATACTTTCAAGGGCATATAGTAATACTTCTTATAGATCAACCCATAAAAGCAGTCCCTCACCAACCTGACACTTTAGGAAGAATTGCAAAATAGGCAATTAAGTTCACTAAATTTGATATAAAATTTCAACCTTGGTCATCTATTAAAGATCAAATACTTGCAGACTTCATAGTTGAATGCACTTTTTTGGATCCGACCGAGCTTAAGTAATAGGAAGCGAGTGCTTCTAATATCCAGTCAAACTCCCTTAAAGAGAAAGTTAACTTTTCTGAAGGCTTTTGGGCTTTATATGTAGATGGCTCATCTAATGCCTCTGGAGCAGGTGCAGGCTTGATTCTCATCAGTCCAAAAGAGATTATTATTGAATATGCATTTTTCTTTGAATTTTTCATAACTAATAATAAAACTGAATATGAAGCTCTAATTGCATGACTGAAAATAACCATAGAGTTTAAGATAGATCATTTGAAAATCTATAGTAATTCATAATCGATGGTAGAACATATTAATGAAAGCTATGAAGCTCAAAAGAAAAATATGAGAAAATATCTAGATAAAGTAAGAGGCATAACTCCAGTCTTTATCAGCAAGTTCCAAGAATAAAGAATTCTCGAGTAGAACCAAACTAGCCACTTTAGCTCCAAATGACTTACCCAAAGAAGTTTTCTTTGAAGTTCTTCAACAACCAAGTATAGAGGAACCTTTGACAGTGATGCAAGTGGACCATGAGCCCAGCTGAATTGATCCACTAGTTTTATACCTTAAAGATGGTGTCCTCACTAAAAATCCTAAAGATGTTAGACAGTTGAGAAACTAGGCCTCTCGCTACATCTTATATGAAAATAAATTATACAAAAGATCATATTTCTTGCCGCTTCTAAAATATCTTCAACCATCTGAGGCTAATTACGTACTAAGAAAGGTTCATGAAGGAGTATGTGAAAACCACCTTGAAGCAAGATCATTATCTTATAAGTTACTTTAGCAAGGGTACAATTGGCCGACCATGCAACAAGATATAATTGATTATGTTAAAAAATATGATTGATGCCAAAGAAATATTAATATCCAACGGCAATCAGCTTTACTAACACTCTTAAGTGCCCCTTGGCCATTTACATCATGAGGGATGGATATACTTGGGCCATTTTTCATGACATCTGGACAGCAAAAACTTTTCTTGGTGGTAGTAGATTACTTTACTAAATGAGTTGAAGCTGAACCACTAGCAAAGATTACTAAAGCTAAAATAAAAGATTTTGCTCGGAAGTCTATAATATGCAGATTTGGCCTACCTTAGACATCGATCACTGATAATGGATGCCAATTCACAGAATCAAAATTTGCTAAATTCTATAAAGATTTAAATATCTTCCATCATTTGACATCTATGGCTCATCCCCAGGCAAATGGCAAAGCCGAGGTAACCACCAGACATTGCTATAAGGGATAAAGACGAGACTTAAACAGGCAAAGGAAACATGGGCGGATAAACTTTACCATATTCTCTGGGCTTATAGAACCATCCAAAGGTTACCTACTGGAGAAACTCTATTTGCTTTTGGAATAGAAGCAGTTATCCCAATTGAACTTAGACTTTCTTCAACATGAGTTAAAAACTTCAATGAATAAAATAATTCATAGGATCTCAAAGCAAATCTTCATTTGCTAGAGGAAAATTGAAAAAGAGCTCAAGTTCGGATGGTAACTTACAAATATAAAGTAGCTTGATATTATAATTTCAAAGTCAAAAGTAGGACTTTCAGGGTTGGTGGCTTGGTGCTACATCGAGCGAAAGTTTCTCAGCCACAAAATCAATGCAAGCTTATCCTAAATTGGGAAGATCCTTATAAAGTTGAAAAAGTCATTCAACTAGAAACTTATTGCACAAGGAAGCTTGGAGGAGCTATACTATCCTAGCCATGAAATTCTAAAAATTTATGAATGTACTATTAATAGCTCCATTTCAATAAAAGATTTCTTATTTTAACATTCCTATCTTTTGCACCGTTGAATTCTAGTAGAAAATGATTAATCCAAATTTTATTTTTAAACAAAGTAGAAGGCCTTCGATTCTTAAACAGAAGATGAACCTCATCTTAATAAGGGTGAAGGCCTCTGGTTCTTAAATAGAATATAAACATCATCTTAACGAGGGTGAAAGCCTTTGGTTCTTAAATAGGAGGTGGACCTTATCTTAACGAGGAATAAGGTAGAAGATCCTTGTTCGTAAATAAGGGGGATAGATTTAAGAAAGATCAAATAAAGATCATCGTTACAAAATAAAGTCAATTTTAAGCATGAAGTGATGACAAGGAGCTTGACAAGCATAAGATCAAGACATGACAAAGGAAGATGATGTAAAAAAATATATTTTATTTAATAAAGCTATTACAAAGGTCTCTAAGATCAATAATAAAAAAAAAGAAGAAAAATAAAATTCTATATAAATTTTTGGATACCCACCCTGGCCATCATCAAGGAGTTCTTCAGATCCCATATCTGACTTTCATACATTTTCTTTGCTACCAAGTATTCCTAAAGCAAGTTCTGAGCTCTTTTAGCCTCATCCTTTGACTCTCTCAATTTTTTTCAAAATACAGCAAACTCAGCCTTGATATCTTTGATGGCATTTTCTTTATATTTCATCTGCATTTTGAGCTGAAGAAGCTCGAATTTATTTTTATCAAAAGTTTCAATAAGATTTATGAGGCTATTTTTGATTAAAATAAGCTCATCTGAATCTCTTCTTGAATCAGCACAAACATTGTTCGTGAACTTCATAAGGCAAGCTATTTCTTCTTTCACCATCCAAAGTTGTCGTTGGAGGTCAGAAATTTTTGCACGCCAACCTAGTCTATACTCATTCTATTTCTCTTCAGCCATACGTAATTGATTATGAAGATCAAAAAATCTCTTGGACCAATTCCAGCCATACTCCTATAGTTTTTGAGACCAATGAGCACCCTTCTTCAAATGCTGGATCTCCTTTTGGGCATTTTTGAGTTTGGGTTCGAGGGAACTAATCTTGACAGTTAGAGACCAAGACTTTTAGCTAACCAACTTGGAAACTTGTTGAAGTTCTTCAGATATTTGATACTTTTTTAAAATATAATCTCTGAAGGCCTACTTTGAAGCTCGACATAGATGGTTGACTTCAGTAGAAGCTATCTTATAATTTTTTTTTTGATGTGTGAAGCTCCTCAATCTTTTTTAGCTTTCTGTTAGCTTGCCACACTTCTTTCTTCAAGATCTTCATTTGAATTTTAAGAGAAATGCCTTGAGGCAAGGGAATATTTACAGTCAATATTCTATTTCATAAGTATATCATAACACATAAGACAAGATATGAGAAAGTTGAATTTCATTACTTGTGAAAGATTTAAGTACATAGAAGAGAGAAAGAAAGAAAAAAATATAATTAAAAATGGTCCCTGACCTCAAGCCAGAGGATGGTCGAGGAGCTTGGTTCAGCCTCGATAAATGCTGGCACCTCGGCAGACTCCAAGGCATCGACAAAAGGATTGGCAGAGGGTGGATTGACTATGGTTAGGGAGAGGTTAGAATCAAAAGAATCTCTAGGTTCATCCCTCAGGAAATTGAGATCCTGCTCGGGATGTCGCTCCGCAACCCTTTGCTGGCAAGTATCATAACCAGCATTGTAAGCTTCCCTAGCGAACCAAACTTTGATGGTAGTGAGTTCTTTGGAAGCCTTGAATTCTTCCATGGCTAGTTGCTTGGCTTCCGTCATCTTTTTTTCTCCTTCCCTCATGATCTCAAAAACTTCAGCCTCTACTTTCTTCCTCTTTTCTATCTTCAATGCTAGATCAATCTCCAGAGTACTTTTTATTTTGGCCGAAGTCCTTTCCACTTCTTTGAGTGCCTTCTTGAGATGCTCGACTTTAGCTTTAGCATTGAAGGCCGCGACTTTGGCATCGGAGTCCTCAGCTTTGACAACTTTGGCTTCCTTCAGAGTCATGGAGTCTTTATAGAATTTCTAGCTCTATTTTCAAAACTTTTTTAAAAATTAATGTAGCAAAAATTTAAAATTAATTTAATTAATTTTAAAATCTAATGATAATATCATTAAAAATCCTATAATAAGGATCTAAATGTGATGTACATGCATTTAAAATCTGAAACTAATTTGTACGCAGTAAAATAATTTTACCAGTACTACTTGTGTTCAGAACACAATACCTTATGTGGGTAGCCGAACTCTACAACTGAATCACTATTGGGGAGGTCCTCTCAATGCAATGCAACTACATAGATCATCTAGCCTCCATGGATGGTCCATACGAGATTCTAGTCCTGATCGACTCCTCCCAAGTGCTACCTCGATGCCGAAAGCTTCAATGGTTAATTTTTACCAAATGGCTTCAATCTCCTTCCACAGGCTCTTTGGATGCTCTAGATCACCAGCAGAAGTAGGAAAGAAGTAGTGGAGGCTCTTCTAAAATTTTTGTGGGCCTACAACTCTCGTAGCTCATAGAAAACCTTCTCGAATCCTAGGTCAAAACCCTAGGGCAGCACAATCACCCAACCCTACGCCCCTCTATTTTTTTTCCTCTCTCAAGAAATTTTTTGACTTTTCTCATGCACACTTGGGGTGGTTCACAAAGGAAAGGAATCTTCTTCAGATCTTATGCATGCCCCAACTCAAATTTACTTTTAAATGTGAATAGAGTAGATAGCGTGTGGAGGGATAAGATTAGGTGGTTGCTCATTTGAATTCAAACTCCATTTGAATTCAAATGGTAACCAACCTGATATTATCCACTTGGGGTGTGAGAAGGCTGGGCATGCACCCCCCTTGTGCATGGGAAAAGTTTCACAAGAATCTCATTCTCGTAGAAATTGAAATGGGCTAAGAAAAGGTGAGGTGGCGTAGGAAGACTAGTCAAACTAGTCTTAAACCAATCTTATCCAATTAAGACCAACTCAAACGAATTTGGCAAGGCCTAATTAGATCAAATTAAATCCAACTTACTTAGGCTTAATTAAGCTTAGTTAAATTCCAATTAAATCAAAAAATAATTATGTCCAATCCTCGATCAAGTTAGGGATCAAACCTTCTTGGTGATTGGGTCATCACATAACCTAATCGTGTCAAACCCAACTGAATCCAATTCAATTGGACTTGATCCAAAACTTATTATACAATTAAATTGAGTTAATTTATAATCAAATTACTAATTAAATATTTCATAAATATAGAGTCCAAATCTAGTGGATGTCTAGATAATAGAATTTCATCCAAATAAAATTTTTGATCGAAGAGTCCCAAACCAGTAGGACTCTTGACCCTAGTATCCTGAATGCATGGAACTCATGAACACAAAGTCCTAGACTAGTGGGACTCCCAATCATAGAGTCTCAGATAAGTAGGACTTAGAGCCCCAGTGCAGTAGGACTCTTGGTCGTAGAGTTCCAATCCAATGGGACTCTTGACTATAGAGTCCTAATTCAGTGGGAGTCTTTATCAGCCATCTGATCAGGTAGGAACCTCTAATATGTATGACCCCGTAGGTTCAAACCTAAATCGGTAGCATAGAAATCACTTTCTATACTAATCAATATGACCATCTAGCAATAATATCCAATGATTGGATAGGTCGAATAGTCACAATCATAATATTTAGAACCTACACGAATATGATTACTGCATAATTCATCCCTTTGACCTACGTGTTTAGGATGACTTAGAGTTAAACTACCAACTCTAAAAAATACATCCATATTATGTCTCAATGTAATCATTTCTGTGACTCCTCACTAAGGCTACCCTGGCAAAGGCTTTGCTAAATTGAAACACAATTGAACATAGCTCCTAAACTCGACGTGGTCATCCAATCTTGATTCACATACCGACTCCTCAAGTACTTGACTATACCTAAAAATCTTCCATCACTGAATTAAAAATTTAGGTAGTCCAGCACCAAACCATAGTGAGTTGCTTGGAAGTCACCATGGTGATCTCAGATCAGAGAGACACTTATACCCATATACCATTGGAGCAAATTTTAACAACAGAATGGCTTCAGAGTTAATCATGTTCAGTGCAGATGTATCCCTACATCTCACCTGCATGCCATACTAGTATCTCCATACTCCTTAGTTAAGAGGATAATCAATCCATATGGCATATAATGATATATACTTAATAAACATTGTATTCTTTGGTAACAACGTATCATTTGGTCGCAAACAGATTTAAGGACTAAATGATAAATCCTCCTTTATTAATTTTAAATAGTTCTAAGGACTTCACCATAACATAAGAGTTCATTAGAAGATGAAAAGAATTTATGATGAACAATATCAAAATAATATTTATTTATAATTTATATATAAATAAAAAAATAGTTCGACCATCAATAGGCTGACGATTAGCTTTGGGATACTATTTCTAATAATCTCCTACTTAAACTAAAGCCAATCGATGCAGTATCTAATACCCATCTTTGACTTGAAGTAGTCGAACTCCTTCACTATAACAGCTTTAGTGAATGGATCGGTCGGGTTCTCCTTTCCGTCGATCTTCTAAAGATCAACATCACTTTGATCCACGATCTTTCGAACAAGATGGTAGCGATGCAGAATATGCTTCGTCTATTGGTGTGCCTTTAGTTCTTTTGCTTGAGTAATAGCTCCAAAGCTGTCGTAGTAGAGCAAAACTGCACCATCAAGAGAGGATGCCACTCCAAGCTCGATGATGAGTTTCTTAGCCACACCACTTCTTTGGCAGTATCTGATACAGTGACATACTCCATCTCACAAACTGAGTCAGCCATAGTATGCTGCTTGGGATTCTTTCAGTAGATAGCTCCACCATTAAGGTTAAACACATATCTTGATACATTTTTTCTATCATCGTTATCAGACTGAAAACTAGAGTTTGTAAACTCCACATGCCTCAAATCCAACTCATCATAAACAAGAGTATTTATTAAATACCCAAGGATGATTTTAACAACCTTCTAGTGGTTCTCCTCTAGATTAGATTGGTATCAACTCACTATCCCTAGTGAGTATGCCACATCTGATCTCGTACATGTCATGGCATATATGATAGAACCCACTATCAAAGCATATGAAATTCTACTCATACGCTCTCTCTTTTGAGGTGTTATTAGACAATCTTTCTTCGAGAAAAAAATTTTATGACCTATCGGTAGATAGCCTTTCTTAAAATTTTTCATGCAAAATCACTTCAGCACAGTATCTTTGCATGTAGACTGGGACAATCTGAGCAACCTCTTAGATCTATCTCTATAGATCTTCATCCCTAAGATGTAATAAGCTTCTCCCAAGTTCTTTATGGAGAACTAAGATGACAGCCAAATTTTTATTCCTTATAATGCAGGAACATCATTTTCGATTAAAAGAATGCCATCCACATCAACATAAGAAATACAATCGTTGGATCGTTAGCCCACTTATATATACAGGGCTCTTTTTCTTTCTTAACAAAGCTATACATCTTGATCATCCTATTAAAATGTATGTTCCAACTCCGAGATTCTTGCTTCAATCCATAAATGAACCTTTGAAGCCTATACACCTTAGACTCATCTATGGATGTGAACCCTTTAGGTTGTATCATATACACCTCTTCATCCAGCTCTTCATTCGAAAAAGCTGTCTTCACATCCATCTGCCAGATTTTATAGTTCAGATGGATGGCTATTACAAGCATGATCTGAATGGACTTGAGCATTGCCATGGGATAAAATATCTCATCATAGTCTATACCATAATATTGATGATATCTCTTGACAATCAGATGGGCTTTATAGGTCTTTACCTTCCTGTCTGCAATTTTTTTTTGAAGATCCACTTACATCTTATGGGTTTTACCCCTTCAGGTGGATCAACTAATGTCCATACATCATTGACCTTCATGGACTCCATTTTGAATTTCATGGCCTCAAGCCATTTCTTAGAGTCAGGTCTCTACATGGCATACATTTAGATGATTGGATCCTCATCATTCTCATCGAGTTCGATAGGATCACCATCCCAGACCAAGAAAATGCAGTATATATCCGACTGATGTAGTACTCTACTATATCACCTTAAGGGTGTAGGTACAATGGGCTCCAGATTTGATCTAATCAAATTTGGTTCAATTTCAACTACTTGTGTTGATTTTTTCACCTGCCAAACTTCCTCAAATTCAATCTTAGAGGCATTAGTTTCTTCACCAAGAAACTTCTTTTCTAAAAAGATTGCCTTAAGGCTGACTAATATTTTTTGCTCATCAGCAAAATAGAAATAATACCCTTTAGTCTCTTTTACCTATCGTATAAAGTTACACTTGTCAAACTTAAATCCAAGCTTGTCTGTCACTAAATGTTTGATATAAGCCAAACACCCCCAAATCTTAAGGTATGAGAGTATTGGCTTACATCCTATCCATATCTCATATGATATTTTAGCTACAGACTTACTTGAAATCCTATTTAGAATATAACAAGCCAACTTGAGTGCATATCCCCATAAGAAAATCAGTAGACTGGCAAACCCCATCATGGATTGAACCTTGTCCAACAAGATCCGATTTCTTCTTTCAGACATACCATTATGCTATGGTGTTCTAGGAGTTCATTAAGAGAGAATCCCATTCTTTCGTAGATATATCTAAAATTCACTAAAAATATACTCATCCTCTCGATCAGATCAAAGAGTTTTAATAATCTTTCCAGTTTGCTTTTCTACCTTATAATGGCATAATTTGAACATTTCAAATGACTCCGACTTATATTTCATCAAGTAGACCTACCTATATCTAGATAGATCATCAGTGAATGTTATGAAGTAGAAATATCCATTTTTAGTACTTGAGCTCATGGGTCCATATACATCAAAATGTACTAGACTCAAGAGTTCACTGGCTCGCTCATCTTTTTCAGTAAAAGGTGACTTGGTCATCTTTCTAAGAAGACAAGACTCATAGGTCGGAAGTGATTCACAATCACTGACTTCAAAAATTTCTTCTTGAGCCAACCTATTTATTATGTTCTTATTAATGTGACCTAGCCTATAGTACCAAAGGTATACTTCAAATGCATCATTTATTCTAAAGTGTTTACTGGAGGACTGAACCATGTCAACAGGCTATGATACCATATAAATATTGTTATTAAATTATCCAACATAAATCATAACACCATTTAGAATGATATTATAAAAAAATTTTTACTAAAAATTCATAATTGTTCTTGGCCAAGAGGCCTAAAGAAATAACATTCAACAAAATGCTTGGATAATAATGACATTCATTCAAAACAACAGTATGAGAATTGATTACAAGATTCATGATTTCTAAAACTAGAACTGAAACTTGTCTTTTATCTCCAACATTCAGAAACCTATCACCTTCATCAAATCTCCTACTGACCTACAAATCCTACATCAAATTACAAATATAATAAGAGCTTCCAGTATCTAATACCCAGATAGTAGTATCACACATTGAGAAGTTGCAAAGTATTATCATATAATTATCTTGCCCAGCAACTGCTTGCTTCTTCCTCGGCCTATTCGGATCCAAGAAGATAATATAATGAGGATAATTTTTCTTTCAATGCCCCAACTTCTTATAAAAGAAGCACTCCGCCTAGCTCTGGTCAAGCTTGGGCTTCTTGGTCTGATCCTGCACAGACGTCCCAACATGTGGCTGCATCTTTTTATTCTTCTTTTTCTTGTTCTTTTATCCTTTCTTAAAGGGTCGACAACTATATAAAGATCCTCCCCCTACATTCACCGACTTCTTATGGAGCTAATGATCCATCTCAAAGTTTTGTAGTAACTCCAGCAAACCACTGCAAGCTTTATCATTCTAAAATGAGTAAGAAAGGAGAGGAAGGACTTAGGCAAAGAGTTCAGGATCGCATCCTTCCCAAGCTGCTCATGCAAGAAAAAGCTCAGCTTACTTAGGCACTCAATCATCTCGATCATGTACAATACATGATCGGTGACTAACACCATATCCCTCATCTAAGCATTGAAAATGGCACAACTAGTCTTATGCCTCTCAACGTCATCAAGCATGCCAAAGGAGTCATTCAATATTTAAAACATCTTCTGTGGCTGGGCATTTTCAAATCTGTTGATCCTATGATTGATTTTGATGATTGCCAAACTTTGAGTATACTATGTATCTAATTATGTATCTCAAGAATGTGTGTAGGATTTTTCAAGTATCCAAAATAAAGAACTTATCTCAAGAACAAATCCTCTCAATATGCCATACCCAAATGCTTAAAAAAATAAATCACACATATTTGGATGGCTTGGTATGAAGAAAGTATGATTGGAAGAAGAGAAAATAAAATTGAAGGAAGCAATTATATTTAGAAGTGTTTTGGGCCAAAAAATTCAAGTTTGGAAGGTCAAACATTGAAGATAAATGAAGCCAAAAATTTTGAAGATCTCTCCTAAAAATTTGGAGATCTCTTCCAAAAATTTGGAGGCTTCTCTAAGCTGTTTGGCATGCCTACACATTACCCTAGCACAAGCTCAAGACCTCTTCAAAACCGGGCAAGACCTCTCTATTTTAGAAAACAAAAATCTTATTTTTATGTTCTGAGACTGAGACCTCTCAAAAATTCTTGAGAGCTCTTGCTATAAAATTGAGACCTCTCAAAAATTCTCAAGAGCTCTCACAAAAAAATTGAGAGCTCTTGCAAAAAAATTGAGAGCTCTCCAAATACGCGACAGCTTTCAATGAAATTTTTCTGCAATCTTTTCAATGGTTATTTCTCCACTCCAATGACTATTTTAGAGCTTCCAATAGCTAGAACTCTCCCTCCAACCATCTCCAAGGATATTTAAAGATGGAGAATCAATTGAAAAGTAAGATTAAGGAATTTAAGGAGAGAATCTTTTAATTTTGGTGAGGAACATTAAAAATCTAAAGAAAAAAAAAAGAAAAAAAAGTTGTGCACAGATTTCAGCAAGCTCTCAAAGCAATCTTCTCCAACATCTTTCACATCCTCTCAAGTATAAATTGAAGAAAAGTCAAGTTTCAATCGAGAAAATCATCGACTTCTTCTTTAAGATTTGAAGAGCTTAAATTCTATTTTTTATTTTATGCTAAAATTTTTATTTATAATTTTGATTTTTTTACAAGTTTCTTTGAGAAAAAAAAACTTTGGGATTAGGCCCATCCAAGCTCAAAATTAAATATTATAGATTTTGGTTGGTGAGCCTAAAAAATCAACTAGGTTAATAGTGATCCCGAAAAACTATTAGTGTAAGTTTTGGTTGGTTCTCCTGAAAAAACCAACTGAATTTATTTGTGAGCCTGAAAAAAATAAATACACTATAATCAAGGATAGATTATAGTAAAAATCTCAAAAAAAGCTTGGAGAGTGGACGTAGGTGTGGGTTGCACTGAACCACTATAAATTATGATATTTTTGTATTATGCTTTCTTCTTCTATCTCTTTGCATGCTTTTAATTCTTATTTCACTTTTATACATTGATTTTGCTATCTTAATTCTGCCGTTATACTATTGCTCATATTTCATAATCACTTAAAAATAAATTAAAGCACATACTTGTTTAGAAAGTAAATTTGAATAAAATTTTTATAAGAATCTAATTCACCCCCTCTCTTGGGTTGCTACCTCTGCACAATAATTGGTATCACAGCAGATGCTCTATTATTGATTATTGACCTAACCATCTAGATTTAAAGATTTTGGCAACCCAAAATAATTTTTTTTTTTAGTAAAAGCCATTCTATAGATAGACCCCCACCTTTTAATGGCTCAAATTTTATCCATTGAAAATCTAGGATGAAAATATCCATACAAGAACATGACTATAATTTATAAAAAATTATTGTTGCTGGCTCACACACCTAGAATGCATTGATCATACATGATAAAGAGATGGCCCAACTAAATGCTAAGGCTTTAAATATGCTTTATTGTTCATTAGATTTAAATGAGTTCAATCTAATTTCTTCTTGCATTTTAGCAAAGTAAGTTTGGCAAAAATTAAAAACTATTTTTGAGGGAGCAAAATAAGAAGAAATATCATGCTCCAAAGAAAATAAGAAAGCTCACCCCAATATATGCCTCATGGCTCATGAGGATGGAAAGAAAAAGAAGAAAAAGAAACAAAAAAAAAAAGAAAGCATCAATTGAGAGGGAGCAAAGCAAGAAAAAGAAAAATGAAAAAGAGAAAGAAAGAACTACAAATTCTTGCCTCATGGCCAATGACGATATGGTAAACATTAATACTTCTTTCGATTTCACTTTTGATGAGTTATTTGAGGCCTTTAATGATTTAATGCATGAATTCAAAAGGGTAATACTGAAAAATAAAGTGACTAAAAAATCTAACTTATCTTTGGCTGAAGAGAACAACAAAATTTTAAGTGAAAAAGAAGATGTATTAAAAAATATGGAAAAAGAGGCCAAAAAAAAGAAAGGATTTTTGAAACAAATTGAATGTCTAAGTAAAGAAAAAGAAAAATTTTAAAAATCAAAAAAATCTATGGTTGAAGAAAATCTTAAGTTAAAAGAAGAACTTAATATATTAAGATTTTCTACCAAAGAAAAAAATAAATCTGAAAAATCTCTTTTGGAAGAAAATATTAAACTAAAAAGAAGATTGAAAGCTTGAAGTCTATGATTTAAAAGTTTACAATTGAATCTTAAAAGCTTCAAGCCATTTTAAATAATCAAAGAGCTATTTTTGACAAACCTAGAATTGGTTATGATTCAATAAGAAAATAAAAGTTTGACAAAAATATGCTCAACAAAGCTTCAACTGAAAATGATTCAATTAAATATTTTAAATATAATAAAGTTGGCCATAAAATTTTTGAATGCAATATTAGAAGAAATGAGCAAACTTTAATCAAATAAATTTGGATTCTAAAAGAAACCATACTCTAACATCTATGAACTCAAGATGACTTGGATACCAAAGATTAGCAAATGATTTTGCAGGTACACTAAGGATCCAATGAAACTAAAGAAGAAAAAAAATTTTTATGGATGCCTTGAAAATAAAAATGGATGGATGATGCTATTTAGTAAAATCTAAACTTTTGACACATCATGCCATCATTATTTATTAAATATATTTTAATTATTAATTAATATAATTATTAAGTGTGTTCGATTAATTTTGATGATTCATTATTGCTTATAATGATCATACTCTATAACTTGAATGTTTTGATATATTGCTTAAAACTAGTATATCATGTTGATTATTTATTTTAAGCTCTTTATTTTATTCTAAATTTAGCATGCTGGCTCAATCCTTTGTATCATGTTATATTGATTTTTAATTATTTGAAAAATCTAAATTATTATGAGCTTGATTGCATGTGAAACTATTTGAGTGCGAAACTTACAAATTAAATAAATTTTGACTTTCTCCCATAAGATGTTAAATTATCAAAATTCTCCTAAAATCAGTACTTGAATATAAGACATTCAATTATAAAAAATCAAGTGCTTGAAGTATTGATTTATACTACATCTTAGGTTAACCCCTAAAAATTTCAAAACTCCCTAGTTGAATTGAACTCATAGTGCCTTCATCCAATTTTTTTTCTTGATTTGATTTGATTTTTAGAATCCCCAATTGATTGATTTTTAATCTCTCAAATTAATTTGAATATCTTTCTTGATCATTGATTTTACTATTTTTTTTTTTATCTTTGTTGGTGTAGAATCTGGTTGACGCTAGATCGAGCTAGAGTTGAGGGAGAAGAAGCCGCTGTTGGTAACCTGCAAAATAAAGTCCCATCTAGAGTTGGGGGTGATGGCTCCGACAGAATCCTCCAATGATCAAGTCAGCTCTTCTGGCCAACAAAAATGGAGTGCTCAAAGTAATGGAAAGGAAAGTAAGAGCTTCGAGAAAATATATCTGGAGAGTCTTTTTTATAGATAGAGCTATAACAAACTGATGGCGACAGTCGTAAGCATCTGGTAGTGGACCATTCAGGGCCACATGAAGTTTGTTATGGAGGACGAATGGTCATTTGTCATGGCATTCTAGTTTGTTAGGATCTAATAGTTAAAACCTAGATGAACCATGCCTCAGCAAATCGAGGAAAGTTTGGGATGTCCTCAAGATCAACCATGCATTGCCTGACATTTATTTTATCTAGGATGGATGCCAAGGTCCTCCCGATGATGGAAAGAAGTTCTTCTGGAATGAGTTCTTTTGGGCAGCTGGAAGGAGTCTAGAAGGAATCCTGCTGAAGGAGTCTAAGATGAGTTCAACTTGGAAGAAAAGCCCATCTAAGGGAGAGGTTTGGAAGAAGCTCGACTGAAGGAGAAGTCTGAAAGAAGCTCAACTGAGGGAGAAGTCCAAAAGGAGTCTGATTGATGGTAAAGCCTGAAAGGAGTCCGACTGATGGAAAAGCTTGGAAGAAGTTGTACTTAAGGAGAAGCCCAGTGGAAGTCCGACCATCGGAGAAGCCTGGATGGAGTCCTGCTAAAGGAGAAGACCGATGGGAGTCCAAATGAAGGAGAAGCCCAAAAGGAGTCCAACTGATGGAGAAGTCCGAAAGAAGTCCAACTGACGAAGAAGTCCAAAAGAAGTCCAACTGAAGGAGAATCCCGATGGGAGTCCGATCGATGGAGAAGCCTGGATGGAGTCCTACTGAAGGAGAAGTCGGATGGGAGTCCAACTGAAGAAGATGCTCGAAAGGAGTCCGACTGATGGAGAAGTCCGAAAGAAGTTCGATTGATGAAAAAGTTTGAAAGGAGTCCGACTAATGGAGAAGCTCCGAAGGAGTCCTACTGAAGGAGAAGTCCGATGGAAGTCTGACCGATGGAGAAGCTTAGATGCAGTCCTATTGAAGGAGAAGCCCGATGGGTGTCCCACTAAAGAAGAAGTCCGAAAAGAGTCCGACTAATGGAGAAGTTTGAAAAAAGTTCGACTGACGGAGAAATTCGAAAGGAGTCCTACTGAAGAAGAAGCCCGATGGAAGTCCGATTGATGGAGAAGCCTGGATGGAGTCCTGCTGAAGGAGAAGACCAGTGGGAGTCCAACTGAAGAAGGAGCCCAGAAGGAGTCCAACTGACGGAGAAGTCTGAAAGAAGTCTGACTGACAGAGAAGCCCAAAAAGAGTCCTGCTAAAGGAGAAGCCTAATGGAAGTCCGATCGATGGAGAAGCCTAGAAGTTTGATTGATGGAGAAGTCCAAAAGGAGTTCGACTGATAGAGAAGCCCGAAAGGAGACCGACTGACGAAGAAGCCCAATGAAAGTCCGACCAATGGAGAAGCCTGGATGAAGTCCTATCGAAGGAGAAGCCCAATGGGAGTCCAACCATTTTAGGGATCATTGAAGCTGTGGTTGGAGCTCTTCTATGATTATAGATATCTTTTTGCCTATCATCAAACCGAGCCTCGGTAGGAGCAAGGTTTATCTCCAACATAAGTCCTCCTACTCCCAAGTTTGAGATACAAAAAAAGGGAGTAAAAAGATGATTGTCGAAGTTTTTTTTCAGATTTTGTGCCTATCATATGAAAAGTCAGGGCGATTTTGTGCTGGTGCTGAGACCTCTTTAATTCCAAAATGATTTGAGAAGATGACTTTTTGAGACTCCCGTTGGGATGCTATCCCAAGTATGGTGCAATTAAAATTTTGTCAACCGTCGGCCACCCGCCAAGGTTAGTGGGACACTTGCCAGTCAAGGATCGGCTGGAAATAATCCACCATCATAACTACCTCAGACTCCATAGGCTATTTAAACCCGCCTTCCTTCTCTGGGAGGGTCTCATTTCCTCTGAGTTCTCCTCCTTTCCTTGGGCTTATTCCTTCTACCTGAGGGTCTTTTCGATTTCTTCCTCCATTCTTCCCATTGGTGACTGTTCTCTCATTCGTCCCTCACCACGCCAATCCGCTTGTTGCCTTCCCCGACATCCTAGGTTAGTTTCGCAACCTTTCTTTTATTATTTCTGCCTCTCTTGCTCCTTCCTCCTATGATTTTCTTCAAGAAATCTCTGTATCTTATCTTTCCTGATTTTTGGAGATTTTTCTTGGATTTAGTTCAATTCGGATGTCCTCTGAAACCCCCCAATCTATCGATTCTTGGAGTTCATCCAGTCCGACCTTCTTAGACCTCGCTCCCATAGTTGAGGCCACACCTTGGAGTATGTCTCATCATCTTTTTATACCAGATACCATTTTCTGCACGCTAACCCCAAACGACCTCTCCTTAATTAGGATTCAATATGGGATCCCCTAGGAATTCGATCTTGAACTCCCCAGGTCAAGTGACCGAGCTAGTTCCCCTCCACCCGATCGATTTTACTTGTATCTAGAAACTTTGCACGTTGGACTTCGACTTCCACTTCCGCCTTTTGTAGTTGCCCTTTTTCACTTTCTGAACATCTTCCTAGTTTCCGTAGTACCAAACTCCTTTAGGTTTGTGATCGAATTCTTTTTTTTCTTCCATCTGGATGAAGTTCGTCCGACCATCTTCCTCTTTAGAAATATCTATACCTTCAAATGGCATCCTTCTGCAAAGGATTGATGGTATTTCTCTTCCCAGTTTGATAAGAAGGGGCTTCTGAAAGATGCTTCTTCTATTCACAACTGAAAGAAAAGGTACTTTTTCATGCACTATCTGACCTTGGTGCTGGATCTCCCTCCTAGGGCTTTCTTAAAGAATCGATGCATTGAGCTCCTAGTTTAAATAGAGTCAACCTCGATTCTTCCAATAAACTCAAGGCATACTGAGCTCCTCATCTTTCTGACCTTCTAAAAGAACAGACTCTATTCAACCTAGGTTTGAGCCATCTTGACCTTGTTGGTATACTTTTTACTTTCCGAACTATTATGAGATTGTAGATGCATTTTTGCTGATTGTAATTTTTTCTTTATTACAGAGATAGATACTGAAGCTACAGAGATGCTCACCAAGGGCCTCTATGTCTAGAAGAGAAAAAGGAAGGCCTTGAGCAAAAGCTCAAAAAGGATGAAAGTTGGTGTCCCGAGCTTCATGGCTCCAGTCGTCCCTACGACCTCCACCAAAGTCGCCCTAGACATCGAAGCTCCTTCCATTATCAAGATCGATGCCATCGATGCGGACTCCATGCCTCCTGCATCCTCGAGCCTCCATGCAGGAGAACAAGTCTCGAAGCCCCCCACTGAAAGAGAAAAAAGGGACAACAAGAAGAAGAAGAAGAAGTTAGCTATCGCAAAGATAGTCTGCAAGGCTTGTCTGGGTGGGTCAAACGAGGGTGGCAACAATCTAGGAGAAGATTCCTTCAAAAATTTGGAGACAATCCAAGACTTAACCGACAAGTTTGCCATGCTCGAGGTGGTGGACCGCATGGCCAACCTTGACTAGACATAGTTCATCTAGAGTTTCCTCAGAACCTTCTTGAAGGTGACTGCTTTATTATATTTTCTTTTTCATTTTCTTTCTTCTTTGTTCTATATTAGCATCACTCGCCTGTGGCAGTCAGGTCATCAAATACTCGCACATATAACAAGGGCACACCGCCAGGAGGTAGAAGTGCTGAAGGCCAAGGAGGACCTTCAAGCCCAGATCGATCATCTCAAAGCAGAGAAGGCCGCCGAGGCCGAATACCTCGCATGGGAGAAGGTGGCAGAAGTTGGGAGTCTCCAAGATGCGCTCCAAAAGGAAGAGTTCATCTCAATTAGACTAAAAGCTGCATTGGCCTTGGAGGAAGAGAGGAGGAAGGAAGCCGAGATCAAAGTCATTGATCTAGAAGCTCGAATGGCAAAGTTGATCTTGGAGGCAATGATCCGGGCAGTGGAAGAGTTCAAGGCCTCTTCCAAAATGAGAAACGTGAATGTCACATTTGGCTAGCAGGCATTCATCAAGGATTTCAAACTTTATGAAGGTAGAGTGGCTCAAAAATTTTTTGAGCTTGATCTTGGCTTTTGGGAAGAGGAGGACCCTGACGAAGAAGCGGGGCCATCCGACGTCGCGGTCGACCCAACTCCTACTGAGCCTACCTCCTATCCACCCGAATCCAACACAGAGATGCCTAAGCCTACCAAAAAACCAGAAGTAGCCAAGAGCATCCCGACTTCGTCTGTCGCTGCATCTCCCAAGGTTGAGGGCTTTGAGTAGTTGTATTTTATCTTTTTCCTCTTTTACTTTATCCTATACTTAGAAACTTTTGGTTAAATGAAAGCATACTTTCTTTTGTCAATACCTCTGAGTGTTTTTCTTGTGCATCAAATAAAGTCCCTTGTAGGTGCTAATCTGCTACCTCAAGGAGTTTTCTTGAAATCAATGATCAGAAACCTAAAAAAAGAAGCTCATCATTTGAAAAAAAAGCTAAAGAAGAATAAGGATGAGCTTCAAAGATCCAGGAAGAATACTTCAGAGGCGACGATTGAGGTCACTGATAAGCATCATAAATTCACCAACAAAAATATTAATTTATTAATTAATTTATATTAATTTTTAAAAATTATTAATCAATTTATATATAATTTTTAAGAAATTCATATTTTTATTAATTAAAAAATTAATTAAAAAAATAATAAAAATTAAAAAATAAAATTTTATTATCAATGGAAAGAGCTCATTTTTTTATCATAATAAAATAAATTTTAAGTAAAACGAAGCTAAAATAGAAAAGATATGAATTTTTAAAGAAATAAAATAAATAAAATTTAAATAAAAAAAGAAAACGGCTCAGCCGGCTCCGCAAGTCAAGCCACCACGCCATAGCAGCCGACGCGTCCAGATGTGTTGAGCCAAGCCGACCAAGCCAGCATGCCAAGCCATCCACGCTAGCCGACTCAAGCTCAGAAGCCATCAGTCGGTCTACAGCACAGTATAGACCGCCAGCTCAGCAAACACCAGTGAATCAGAGCCTGCCACGTGGTAGACCTAGACCCCTAAAGGATTTACAAGAAATTCATCGCGGCTCATAGGGCATTTCAATCTTTTCATTGGTCAATAAAGGGCGCTGATTGGTTACGGTGCACGATGTAGCCAGTCCACGCGGTCCATGGGAACAATAAACACGTGATCGTGCGGTGGTGGTTGTTTGCGGTCAAGATCAGACGGTCAGCATTTTTTTTGATTATCGATTTCACTCGAATCGCCATCAAATGGCAGTGCTTGATTCTAGCTTCGATCTGACGATCCAGAATGCTCCCGGTGGTGATCAAGATTCCTAAAGCATGATTTGCGGCCAGATTTCCTCCATCAAGCGCAATCCAACGATCAGAAATTGATCCGACCCGATCTGGGCTAATATGCATCCGATTTTGATGATTTTTGGACCGTTGGATTTCTATTGAATGACCAGATTTCACCAAGCTTACCAGAGTCATATCAGAGCTATTTTAATTTAAATTTTATTTAGATTTTGATGATTACAAAGGCCATTAGTCCTATATTGCCTTTAGAAATAAATATCCAACCCTTCTAGCTCTATAAAAAGGATCCCAGGCCTCCAGAAATCAACATCTCCGATCAAGGTGAAGCTTTGGTATAGGGCTAAGTCAGGCTATGGGTTAAAGGCTGCCTCGAAGCAATGGGTGCCGAGAAGAAGAGCCGGCTTCTACACCATCTTTCTGCCAATGCCGATCCAAGATCAGAGATCAGGCTATTTTATTCTTTTTAAATTTCATGTATTTAAATTTTAAAATTTTAATTAATAAAAATTTTATTTTTTGCACTTTAATTTCTTACTTTTTATTTTTATTATAATTTAATTTCTACACTTTAAATTATTGCTTTGCAAGTAGATGCTAAGATCTAACTAGTAGATCTTAGTACCAAGTTTAAATTCCTGCACCTTTTAATTTTCATTTTTTATTTTTCGACTTTATTTTTGATCCCAAAACTCTTCTCTTTTTCTTTTCAAAAATCAAAGATTTTAAATCTAAAAATACTACCTTTCCTGTGGATTCGACCCGACTCACCGCTATCTATGCATTTTCAATAATTTTAAGAAGTCGGATTAAATTGATAAACACAGTATCTTAACGATAACATCGCATTCCTATCAAGTTTTTGGCACCATTGCCGAAGAATGTTTTTGATTTTTAATTTTAATTTCTTTGATTTATTTTAAATAAATTAAAAATAATTTTGGCAAATGCATCCTATCAAGTTTTTGGCACCATTGTCAGAGAAGGCACGGATATTAAATTTTTGATCTCTTTAATTTTTTTATAAATAAATTATAAATATAATTTTTATTTTCTTATAAATATTACTTACTAATTTTTTATTATTTTATAGAGAAAAGAGATTAAAAAATAAAAAGAATCAGGAATTTTGCTTGGTGAGATCAATCCTACCCCTAATCTTCTTTTCTTTTTATTTATTTATTTATTTATTTTATTATTAAATTAATTTAAAAAATATTCATTTAAACCTAATTAAAAGCCTCATGATAAAATTAGAAATCTTAACTGCTTAGAGCATGCATCATATTAGTTTTATTTTTATCTTTATTTTTATTTTTATTCTTTTTGATGATTGTTGGAGGCATGGTAAGCCTTCCAGAATTCAATTAGTTGCATGCATCTAGTTTAAATTGCATAGAACCCTTTAATTAAAAATTTTTTATGCATATTCATATTAAATCAAATTAAGGGCACAACCCAATTAAATAAGATAAGGTGGGGATTTGATCACCCTTCCTTAGCCCACAAACAACCAACCAACATCCTGCATTGACCTAAGCCTTTAAATTTAAAAATCAATTAGACATCAACCCTAGGAACTCGAGCTCAATAGGACAAGAAATCCTAAGAGTTGAACCGGGTTAGGATAAGTCAATTTGACTGGTGTCTAGGAAAGTGGTTCAGGGACGACTTGAGGCCCGAAGGAAGGTGGTTTCTAATTGGTTCCATTTGCTTACCTGGCCAAGCATAATTGGTGTCTAAGGCAAGCAACGGGGGGACTCCCACCGACCTTACACTTACCTGGCTAGTTGATTGGCTAATCCTACACTTGGAGGGCTTGAAGGTGACCTTGGCAGTTAGGAGCTGTCTAGATCTAGGATAACCCTTAGTCAGGATTGATTGACCAACTTGATTGCTAACCAACATTAAATCTAATTAAACCTAATTCTTCTCTTTCTTCTTAGTTCTAGGACTCCTTAGGACCTCTTCTTTAGAACTCTTCTTTCTTTCTTCTCCTTACTCCTCTAAAAAATAAAATAAAATAAAATAAAATAAAAATTAAACTAACTAAAAAATATTAAAAATAATAATTAAATTAAATTAAATTAAATTAAAATTAATAAATAAAATAATTAAAAAAAATTAATTTTTAATATAATAAAATAATAATAATAAAATAATAAAAAAAAATCTAAAATTTTTTTTTGAACCACACGTTAGGGTTGCACTAATACATGCATGGTAGAAAATCACTTTTTTTGATTTAGTTGAATTTAATTGAATGGTTGATTCATATTAAACATAATAATCAAATGGCTAATATGAACCTAATAGTCCAAAAATTAGATAAAGTTGATCTTCTTGCTCAGAAATTAGATCAACTCCTAATCCTAGGTCAACAATCTCCTGTACAATTCACATCATCATCTAATTATCAGAAAACTTATTCAATCTATGCTAGCCCAACCCATTATGTGAGTGAATGTTCCTATGACTGCACAGTTTTCATATTTTATCTAAGAACAAGTTCAAGCTGCTCAAGGATACTCCAAATTGATTAATGACCTATTTTCAAATTCATATAATTCAGATTGGAGTAACTTTAATTTTTTTTGGACATCTCAACAGACTCAGTCTCAGACCCAAATTTTACCTATGCAAAATTATCAAAATAGATCCCAATATCAAAATTATGCCTATAATAATGGTCAGCCTAGTCAGTTTATCCAGCCATCATATTATAATCAGTCCTTCATACCCACCTCCTCAATAGACCAATCTAGCTGATGATAGATTTAACCAACTTCAATAATTGATTCTGAACTCAACAGCAATCTATCGCCAGACTAGAAGCTCAAATAGGATAATTAGTTGAGTCTAACATGAGGAGAGAACTAGATCAACTATCCGAAACCTACCAATTTCAAACAACCCATCTAATGTCCACCAACCACCTGGATTAAATTATCAATCTGATGTTTCATCTAAGAATCCCCAATTTAAGAATGCCAAAGTAATTTCTGAACTTAAAAGCTATAGGATTCTTATGGATCCCATACCAAGACCAGGTGAGAGAGGCTTAGTACTGATGCTAGCCAAAATAAAAATTTAGAAAAACTGGTTAGTACTGAGACTAACCATATAGAAGAACCCAAGCCAAAAAAATTAGTACTGATGCTAGTTCCAGTTTAAATGAGATAGAAATAGAAAAAAAAAGAATAGATGATTTACCCGAGACTTATAAACCTAATGTCCTATTCCCTTCAACCCTAGAAGCTGGTTCTTCTTACAAAAAATCAAGAAGGCATGTAATGAAAATGTCAATGGAGTTGTTTAAGCAAGATCACATTAATTTACCTCCAGAATTAAAACCGCCTTTAGTCACCATTCCAGCACCCATTGAATCAAACTTAACTCCTAAAACTCCATTCATGAGCATTTTAGAAAAACAAATAGGAGAAATTCTTAATAAACATGGGTCTGAGAATGGAATCATAAATTATATCCCTAAAATTAATAGTGAATATATCAATAATGGGATTATAAATCAACTTTCTGAGATTGGCAATCCAAAACCATTGGAATTTGTCAATCCAATATTCGACACAGGATAGTAAGCTACATTGTGTCTGGCTGAAGATGGTAAACTTAGCGCTTGTTGGGAGGCAACCCAATATTTAGTTTTTATCTAATTTATCTTTTTAGTTTATTTTCTTTTTAGGATAATTTGAATAAGTTGGAGGGAGAGCTCAAATTTTTAAAGGCATGTGCTGGACCAAAAATATACTGAGTTAGGTATATTCTTCCATGTTCTTTATTACACCCTTTATTTTTTTTTCTCCATTGAGGATAATGTCGATTAAGTTGGGGGGAGAGAAAAATAAAAAAATTTTAAAATTTTAAGTCCTCAAAAAAGTTAGTATTTAGTATTTAGACACCTGATTATGCTTAAGAATCGAATTAAACTAAGCATTTTTAAAAAAAAATTGATGCATAGATTAGAGAATCTATGAGATATTGAGGAATCAAGTATTAAGAAAATTCAATAAAGAGTTAAGTCTAGAACATAAAAATTTTTTTCTTGGAGCATTTCTAATTATTTCTACTAGCATCAAAGAAAAGTCTACTTTTTATAGGCTTGTGTAGGATAACTATACGTTTCTTCATATAAAAATTTATTTTAATAAAATAGTTTTCAAGTACTTCTCACTGAGTAACCGGGCCTCTTTGCCTAAGCAAGCATTGAGTTTCGCGTCAAAAGGTGGGAAGGGCAAAGAAGCTCGTTGTAAAGCTAGTCTTAACTCGTAGCCTATTTGATTCGAGCTAGTAAGCCCGAGGGGTATTCTATACCTAGTGCCCTAAAGCCAACTAGGTTTGGGAGTCATTGGCCCAAGACTCGCTACATGGATCAAATAGAAAGCTTAAGGAGTTAAGACACTCAATAGTGGTACAATAAAAAAAATTAAAAAAAAAAATATTGATTTTCCACCGAGTAACCGGGTCCCATTGCCTAAGTAAGCAATGATATTCGCATCAAAAAGTGGGCAATATAAAAATAAAAATTAATAAATGAAGGATGAAAGTAGCAATACACTTGCCTATATGAAAGTTTAGACAAATCAGAGATAAAGGTGGGATAATTTAGAAAAAAATATTCTGAAAAATTTAATGTTCTTTACTTAATTTTTTTATTGATAAGTATTAATACCCCAATGATATATCTCATTTAAGCTCTATTGAATATCAATGGCCATTTTGAAAACTGCTTAGGTAAAATTCAAAACTCTAAAGTTAAAAGATATTTAAAACTAAATTCTTTCTCTACTCGAGGATGAGCAAAACTTAAGTTGCGGGGTGTGATAAGTATCATAAATTTATCAATAAAAGTATTATTTTATTAATTAATTTATATTAATTTTTAAAAATTATTAATCAATTTATATATAATTTTTAAGAAATTCATATTTTTATTAATTAAAAAATTAATTAAAAAAAATAATAAAAATCAAAAAATAAAATTTTATTATCAATGGAAATAACTCATTTTCTTGATCATAATAAAATAAATTTTAAGTAAAACAGAGCTAAAATAGAAAAGATATAAATTTTTAAAGAAATAAAATAAATAAAATTTAAATAAAAAAAATGGTTCAGCCGGCTCCGTAAGTCAAGCCGCCACACCGCAGCAGCCGATGCATCCAGATGCACCAAGCTAAGCCGACCAAGTCGGCATGCCAATCCATCCACGCTAGCCGACTCAAGCTCAGAAGCCATCAATCGGTCTACAGCATAGTGTAGACCGCCAGCTCGGCAGACACCAGCGAATCAGAGCCTGCCACGTGGTAGACCTAGACCCCTAAAGGGTTTATAGGAAATTCATCATGGCTCATAGGGCATTTTGATCTTTTCATCGATCAATAAAGGGCGCTGATTGGTTATGGTGCACGATGTAGCCGGTCCACACGATCCATGGGAATAGTAAATGCGCGATCGTGTGGTGGTGGTTGTTTGCGGTCAAGATCGGATGGTCGGCATTTTTTTGGTTGTCGATTTCACTCGGATCACCATCGGATGGCAGCGCTTCATTCCAGCTTTGATCTGACGATAAAAATGCTCTCGACGGTGATCAAGATTTCCGAAGCATGATTTGCGGCCAGATTTCCTCCATCAAGCATAATCCAATGGTCAAAAATTGATCCAACCCGATCTGGGCTGATATGCATCCGATTTTGATGATTTTTGGACTGTTGGATTTCTATTGAATGACCAGATTTCATCGGGCTTACCAAAGTCATATCAGAGCTATTTTAATTCAAATTTTATTTAGATTTTGATGATTACAAAGGCCATTAGTCCCATATTGCCTTTAGAAATAAATATCCAGCCCTCCTAGCTCTATAAAAAGGATCCCAGGCCTCCAAAAATCAACACCTCCGATCAAAGTGAAGCTTTGGTACAGGGCTAAGTCAGGCTAGGGTTAAAGGCTGCTTTGAAGCAACGGATGCCGAGAAGAAGAGCCGGACTTCTACACCATCTTTCTGCCAATGCCGATCCAAGATCAGAGATCAGGCTATTTTATTCTTTTTAAATTCTATGTATTTAAATTTTAAAATTTTAATTAATAAAAATTTTATTTTTTACACTTTAATTTCTTGCTTTTTATTTTTATTGTAATTTAATTTCTACACTTTAAATTATTGCTTTGCAAGTAGATGCTAAGATCTAACTAGTAGATCTTAGTACCAAGTTTAAATTCCTGCACCTTTTAATTTTCACTTTTTATTTTCCGACTTTATTTTTTATCCCAAAACTCTTCTTTTTTTTTTTCAAAAATCAAAGATTTTAAATCTAAAAACACTACCTTTCCTATGGATTCGACCCAACTCACCGCTATCTACGCATTTTCAATGATTTTAAGAAGTCGGATTAAACTGATAAACACGGTATCTTAACGATAACATCGCATACCTATCAGTCACCCACCTCCGATAATTACACATGAAAGACTCCATTAGCTATAATATCAAGAAAGGTAACTTCAAGAAGGAGCTTGCGAGGTTTTGGATGGATGCCAGCGACAAGTCTTAGGCGCTTGCCATGAAGACCAGCTTCCTTGAGGCCAAACTTAACGCCAAGAAGGAGAAGGTCAAATTGCTGGAGGGGAGCTCATCCTGATCTTCAAATAAGGCAGCCTGACTGGGATTGATCGAAGAAGCTTTCGGAGCTTCAAAAACAACTCCAGGATGTCGAAGCTTGGCACAATGGTCAAAGAATTGGCTGGGTAGAAAAGTTGACCAAGGTCGAATGCCAGCATAAGTTGGCTGATGAGGAGGTGGCCTGCCTTCAAAAGTTGCTTGCCAGTGGCCAACAGGCCAATACTTTGAGGGAGTCAACGCAGCTCGCTTTCTATCAAAAGTTCTTTAGCGATCTTTTCCTATCGTATGAGAGGAAGAAGGTTAATCTTCAGTAGTTGAAGGTTCAATTGACCTATGAGCATCAGGCTATCAAAGACATAGAGGTCGAATCCGAGGTCTTGAGGAAGCAATGGCGAGAGCTTGAAGACAAATTTCGATGAGCTAATAAGATGTTCATAGAAGGCCTACTGAAAAGGAAGGAGCTTGAAGAGGAGATCTTCAAGCTTAAACAGGCTTTGGTGATGGCTAGGGTCGATAGTCCGAAGTCTAAGGTGTCTGATCCATCTTACGATTTTGACATTTTTTCTTCTTTCTTTTTTTTTATGTAACCGATCTTGTAGACCTTTACTCTCATTTTTACCTTGTAATGATTTTTTATTTCTAATAAAATGATACCTTCTTTCATTATTTTTCATCTTGTGTAAGTTTAATGCTTGTCGATGTCTTCGCTTTCTTTACTTCGTCTTCTATCAGTGCAACAATTAGAGATATCGAACTGGAGTCCCTCCCTCGAATTAGGACGAGATTCTCTTTTCATTCTTGGCACAGCCATAGGAAGATATATACTAGGACTGTTGATAGGGCCTCTTCCATCTCTCATCTTAGATTAACGAGGCCTTCATCTTGTTCATGTTAGGATGAGGTTCTCCTCCTGTTCCTAACATGGCTATAGGAACACGTAAGAGCCGATGTTAGGACCTCTTTCCTCCTCTCATCTTACATTAATGAGGCCTTCATCTTGTTCATGTTAGGATGAGGTTCTCCTTCTATTTCTATCATGATTGTAGGAGCACGTAAGGGCCGCTGCTAGGGCCTCTCCCCTCCTCTTATCTTACATTAATGAGGCCTTCGTCTTGCTCATGTTAGGATGAGGTTCTTCTCCGATTTCTAACATGGTTATAAGGGCCACTGCTAGGACGAAGCTCAATAGATTATTTTCTATCATTATTGTTTTACAACAAGGACTAAGATGCTAAGGTAAAGAGATTTTATTACAATGAAGTTATTGATAATACATCCGCAAGTTTTTTGAGTTCTACGGTCAAGGTAGGTCAGCTCCTCCAAGCTCTTTCAAGTAATACGTCCTAGGCTGGATGACCTCCTTGACCTCGTAAGGTCCTTCTCAATTTGGGACACACTTTTCTTGGTTTCGAGGCTATGAGAAAGCTGCTCATCGAAGCACCAAGTCCTCCACTCTAAATGCTTTGTCTCTAACTCTGGAGTTGTAATATCGGACTACCTTTCATCTATAAGCAGCCATCCAAACTTAAGCTTCTTCTCATTTTTCTTCCAATAAGTCAAGGTTAGCCTTGAGATCCTATGAGTTGCATTATTCATTAAATGCTCCAACTCGTGTCGATGAAAGTTTGAGCTCTATTGGGATGACAGCTTCTATTTCGAAGGCCAAGACGAATGGAGTCTCCCCAGTTGGCAATCTTTGGATAGTTCGGTATGTTCAGAGTACATGATAGAGTTCATCTACCCAAATTCTTTTTACCCTCTTAAGTCTTGCTTTGATTTCTTATAGCAGGATTCTGTTGGTTACCTCTGCCTCGTCATTTGCCTGTGAATGAGCTATTGATGCAAAATTATGAGAGATATTTAAGTCTTCATAGAATTCAACGAATTTTGCTCCGACAAACTATCACCCATTATCTATTATGAGAGTCCTAGATAAACCAAATCTACAAACAATGGACTTTCAGACGAAGTTCTGTACTTTTGCCTCAGTGATTTTGGCTAGATGTTCGGCTTCAACCCACTTTGTGAAGTAATCGATTGCCACTAGGTAAAACTTTTGCTGTTCGAACACCACAGGAAAGGGCCTAAGTATGTCCATACTCTATTATACAAATGGCCATGGGATGCTCAAAAGGGTAAGCTCAGAGGCCGACTGTCTTTGAATGTTTATATTTCGCTGACACCGATCACACTTTCTGACATACTCTATAGAATCATGGTACATTATCGGCCAATAGTAGCCCTATCGAAGTAGTTTGTGAGATAAGGATTGAGCTTCCAAATGACTCCCGTAGATTTCTTCATACACTTTTCATAATATAAAGTCAGCTTTGGAAGGTCGGAGATATTTTAAGAGCGGCAAAGAATACGATCTTTTGTATAACTTGCCTTCATAGAGGACATACCAGGAGGCCTGATTCCTTAATTTTTTAGCTTCTTTTGGGTCATAAGGTAGAACTCCATCTTTAGGTGAGTAAGCAGTGGGTCAATCTAGCTCAACTCATGCTTGACTTGCAGCACTGACTGTGGTTCTTCCAAACTTGGGCATTTCAGAACTTCGAAAAAAACTTCCTTGGGTAGTTCAACTAGGGCTAGTGTGGCCAATTTAGAAAGAAGATCATCCCTAATATTTTCTACTCTCAAAATCTATTGAATGCTAAAATTGTTGAAGGTTGGAGTCAAGTTCTTCATTTTTTCAAGATATTTTATCATACTTTCCTCCCGAGCTTCATAATTGCCACTAACTTGTTCAACCACTAGTTAAGAATCACTATAAGCTTGGAGCCAGTCTGCTTCTAATTCTTTGGCTATCCTTAATCCTGCTATCAAAGCTTCATATTCGGCCGCATTATTTGTTATAAAAAATTTGAAGTGCAGTGCATATTCAGCGATGACTCCCTCTAGGTTTACCAGGATCAATTCAGCGCTTGCGCCCAAAGCATTGGATGAGCTGTCCACATACAGGACCTAATAGCCTTCAAGAAGATTGGCACTTTCTTCACTGGAGCTCGACTGTAACCATGGAATGCCAACTTCATTCTGTTCAAGTTCTGCCTCATCCGAGAATAGTACATTCCACTATAAAATCTATCAGTATTTGAGCTTTGATTGACGATCGAGATTGAAAGTTGATGTCAAATTCTATAAGTTTGATTGCACATTTTGCAATTCTTTTGGAGGTATCTGTTCGATGAAGAGCTACCTTGATTTGCTGATTGGTGAGGAGAGTTATGGTGTACCCCTAAAAATAAGGTCGGAGTCTCCGGACAGCAATCAATAGAGCATAAGTTAGTTTTTCTAACTTAGTGTACTTGATCTTGGCATTCCTCAAGTCTCGGCTTATGTAGTAGATCAACTGCTGCACTTTCACCTCTTCCTTAACTAGGACTGCTGCAAGGGTCACTGAAGAGATCGCTAGATATAAAAACAATCCTTCTCCAAGTTCGGGCTTGGCCAATAGGAGAGGCGAGCTAAGGTAGCTCTTAAGTTCTTCAAATGCTTGTTGACATTCAGTATCCCAATAGAAGTTCTTTGGCTATTTGAGAACTTGGAAGAAAGGCATGAATCGCTCAGCTGACCTTGAGACAAAATGGTTCAGGGCTACCACCTTTCCCACTAGGCGATGAACTTTTGTTATTGATTTTGGAGCAGTCATATCTTGAATGGCCTGAATCTTCTTTGGATTTGCTTTAATCCCACACCTCGACATCATGAATCCCAAAAATTTTCTTAAAGTCATACCAAAGGTGCAATTGATCGAGTTCAACTTCATCTTATATCTCTAAAGGACATTGAAGGTCTCCTCAAGGTCGGCTACGTGATTTATTGAAGCTCGACTCTTGACAAGCATATCATCTACATATATCTTCATATTGTGATCAATCTGCTCCATGAAGATCTTATTGACCAGGTGCTGGTATGTTGCTCCTACATTTTTTAGCTCAAAAGGCATAATCCTGTAACAATAAAGACCACAGTCGGTAATAAAAGTAGTTTTCTCCTCATCCTCTAGCGCCATCTGGATTTGATTGCAGTCAGCGAAAGCATCCATGAAAGTGAGGAGCTCATGGCCTGAGGTTGCATCAATCAGTCGATCAATTTTGAGAAGAGGATAACTATCTTTTGGACAGGCCTTGTTCAACTTTTTGAAGTCTATGCACATCCTCCACTTGCCATTCGCCTTCTTGACAAGGATCATATTGAAAATCCAATTTAGATAGCAGACATCTCTGATAAATCTGGCCTTGAGGAGCTTGTCTATTTCTTGTGTAATTGTCTTGTGTCTCTCTGGGGCCTGGCTACGCTCTTTTTTTTTACTGGCCGATGTTTAGGATCAACAGCCAGACGATATGCTATAACTTTGGCATCAACTCCTAGCATGTCAACGGAGACCCAAGCAAAAATATTTGCATTTCTTCGTAAGAATTTGATGAGTTGCTCTCGCACCTCTTCTCTTAGATTGGAACCAATCTGCACTGTGTGATCCTTATTTCCATCATTCAATGAGGCTAAGACAAGATCTTTCATGGGTTCTCCCTGTTCTTCTATAAGATCATCCTGGATGTCCAACCCATCAACTAGGCAAGGGTCAGATTGCTCACCCTTTTTTAAGGCAATTGAATAGCAATGTCTTGCCAAAACTTGGTCTCCTCTAACCTCTCCAATACCACAACTTATTGGAAACTTTATTTTCAGATAGTAGATCGATACTATTGTCCAAAGCACATTTAGGCCAGATCGACCAAGAATTGCATTAAAAGTCGATGGAACTTTTACCACCAAGAAACCCACTTGCACTCTAGACTGCTTTGGATATTGTCCTGTAGCCATAGTTAAAGTTATCACACCTTCGATTGGCACTGCATCACCAGTAAAGCCAACTAATGGAGAGCTCATTAGTCCAAGTCGGTTATTAGGTATGGACATTTTGGAGAAAGTATCATTAAACAAGACATCAACCAAACTTTCATTATCCACAAAAATGCAGTGTACATCATAGTTTGCAATATTTAAAGTTATTACAACTACATCGCTATATGAGAACTGAACTACTTGTGCATCCTCTTCGATGAAGGCAATGGGTTTCTCAGTTCTCCATCTTTAGGCCGACCCTTCAGATCCATCGACCTCCTCTCATCAAAGTCCTCCAGAGATGGTATTAATAATGTTGAGAGGTGGCCGATCTTCTTGCTGCTCCTCCCTCCTTGATGGTTCTGATTGCAGCATTGCCCTCAGTCGATCTTCCCTTGTCTTAGGCTAATGTCATAAAAATCGGCCAAGCCAGCCTCACCTAATGGGCTCCTCGATCTCGTCTTGGAGCTAGATACACTCTTCAATATCATGATCGTGGTCACGATGGTATAGATAGTACTTATTAGGATTGTGCTTGTCAGGATGAGTGCGCATCCTTTCCGACCTCGGCAGCTGCTCCTTGTCTCCATCAGCACTTGAGTCTTCGGAGCATTAAGGAGGGCGTAGTTATGGAACATTCTAGGAGGAGTGCCCCTTCGTGCCTTTCTATCTAGACTTCTTTAACGATGAGCTCGAGGAGGAGTTTGGGCTCACTTATGCTCAAGGAGACTCCAAGAGCATGGTCGAATTTCATTCAGCTTCTCTTCAACTATGGGCTTGCGAGACTCACCCGCCTGTCGCTTTCTTACAGCTTCCTCATCCTTCAGTTTGAAGACTTCTTCAGCGTGGGCATAGCCTTCAGCCCAAGCTAGCAGTTCAACAAAGTTCTTAGGGTACTTCTTCTCTAGGGAGAATAGCAGGTCATTCTTCTGAAGGCCATCTTTTAGTACAACATTGTGATAGATTGGTTCAAAGGTCAAACCTCTAGTGCAGCAACATTGAAGTAGTTAACATAGGCCTGGATCAACTCCCCTTCCTACTGCTTGATGTTGATAAGAAAGTCCAAGTCTCACCTGAAACATCGACTGCTGATGAAATGAGCCGCAAACTAATAGCTCATTTGGTTGAAGGAGAAGATTATATCCAACTTCAGCAGCGAGTATCAGTTTCTCACTACTTCTTTAGAGTATATGAGAAAGCTCGGCACAAGATGGCATCTAGTGTGCTATAGTAGTATCATAGTTTGGAAGGCCTCCAAGTGATCAATTGGATTAGTGTTTTCATCATAGCTCTCGAATTGGGGGAGCTTGAAGTTCGACGGGATCGACTCCTGCATGATTCTCTAGGAGAAAGAAAGGTTGGTGCAAATGTTATCATGGTTAGCTGGGGCAGTATGGTGGAGCTCCTCAATCCATCGATCCATTTTTTGGAGTTTTTGATCAAGGACCTCATCTAGATCATGGATCTCAAAGGGTTTCCAGCTGTAGATAGGGAAGGTTTCCTATGGAGAAGAATCATGGTCTGAGCAAGGGTCTTCTACTTTTTGTTTTTCCTTTTTAGAAGTATTTGGTCTACTAACCTAAGTGTGCTTTCTTGGGCCTAGTTCTTGACATCCCAATGGATGGTTTTTTAGATAGACTACCACCGAAGGTTGCTGCATAGCCTACACCATTTCGATGAGATCCCGAATCTAATATACCAGCAGGTTGAACTACTCTGGATCCACCATAGCCACCAGTTGAGGGGGTTGTGTGTCGGTGATGATGTTGAGGCAGATGAATTTTGCTCAAATCTAATGATAGAGGCGGTGGATCTTCAAGTGATTGTCTTCTTTGGGGGCATTCTGGAGTGTAAGAAGGATTAGACAGAGATGGATCTTGAAGAAGAGAACAATCAGAATCGACTAAGCACTTCTTTTAGAATAAGAGCTCAATAGGCCCCTCCTTCTAGCACCAATTCTATTGGTGCATAATCTAGTTGACGTCAAATCAAGCTGAAGTTGAAAGAGAAGAGGCCATTGTCAGTGACCTACAAAATAAAGTTCCATTCGAAATTAAGGGCGGTGGCTCCGGCAGGACCCTCCGACGATCAAGTCAGCTCTTCTGGCCAATAGAAATGGAGTGCTTAGTGTAACGAGAAGGAGAGTGAGAGCTTTGAGAAAACATATCTAGAGGATCTCTATTATAGATAGAGCCTGTAACAAACTGATGGCGATAACCATAACTATCTGATAATGGGCCGTTCAAGGCCATGTGAAGTTTGTTACGAAGGATAAGTGGTCATTTGTCATGGCATGCCGTTTTGTTAGGATCTAATAGTTGAAGCCTGGATGAACCATGCCTCAACGAATCGAGGGAGGTTTGGGATATTCTTAAGATCAACCATGCATTGCCTAATATTCATTTTATCTAGGATGGATGCCGAGGTCCTTCCGATGATGGAGAGAAGTTCTTTCGGAATGAGTCCTTTTGGACAGCTAGAAGGAGTTTGGAAGGAATCTTGCTGAAGGAGTCCAGGATGAGTTCGACTTAGAAGGAAAGCCCATCTGAGGGAGAGGTCTGGAAGAAGGTCGACTGAGGAAGAAGTCTGAAAGAAGCTCAACTGAAGGAGAAGCCCGAAAGAAGCTCGACTAAGGAAGAAGTCCGAAAGGAGTCTGACTGATGGAGAAGTCTGAAAGAAGTCTGATTGATAGAGAAGCCCAGAAGGAATCCTACTGAACGAGAAGCCCAGTGGAAGTCCGATCGATGGAGAAGCTTGGATGGAGTCCTACAGAAGGAGAAGCCCGGTGGGAGTCCGATTGAAGGAGAAGCTCAAAAGAAGTTCGATTGATTGAAAAGTTTGAAAGGAGTCTGACTAACGAAGAAGCCCGAAAGGAGTCCTGCTGAAGGAGAAGCCTGATGGGAGTCTGGCTGAAGGAGAAGTGTAGATGGAGTCCTGCTGAAGAAGAAGTCTGGTGGGAGTTTGATCAAAGGAGATGTCTGAAAGGAGTCCAATTGATGAAGAAATCTGAAAGAAGTCCAATTGATAGGAAAGTCTGAAAGAAGTTCGATTGACGGAGAAGTTCGAAAGAAGTCCTGTTGAAGGAAAAGCCCTATGGGAGTCCGACCGATGGAGAAGTTTGGATGGAGTTCTGCTAAAGGAGAAGCCCGGTGGGAGTCCGACTGAAGGAGAAGCTTGAAAAAAGTCTGACTGATGGAGAAGTCCAGAAGGAGTCCTACTAAAGGAGAAGCCCAGTAGTAGTCGGACCGATGGAGAAGCCTAGATGGAGTCCTGCTGAAGAAAGCCTGATGGGAGTCTGACTAAAGGAGGAGCATGAAAGGAGTTTGATTGATGGAGAAGTCTGAAAGGAGTCTAACTGACGGAGAAGCCCAGAAGGAGTCCTATCGAAGGAGAAGCCAGGTGGAGTCTAACCGATGAAGAAGCCTAGAAAGAGTTCGACTGATGAAGAAGTCTGGTGGGAGTCCAACCGATAGAGAAGCCTAGATGGAGTCCTGTTGAAGGAGAAGCTCGATGGGAGTCAGACCATTTTGGGGATCATTGAAGCCATGGTTGGAGCTCTTTTGCGATTATAGATACCTTTCTGTCGATCGTCAAACCAAGCTTTGGTAGGAGCGAGGTTTATCTCCAACAATCTTAAAAAAAAAAAATTAATGAACATTCATACTTTATTCCAATTGACTGATTTTGAAAGTTGAATTTAAAAAATGATCTTCTTGAATCTTTTGAAGTTGATATCAAGCAAGATGTTTCAAGAAAGTTATCATTTATCTTTAAAGGTAAATTTTTAAAGAGAACTTCAGTTTTAATTAATTAGCATCAAACAGCTTACTATTTGCCATGTATTTGATTGATTTATCTTTTGGCAAAATGAAAAGAATATCCTTATCTCAAATATGGTTTTGCATAGCTATATTTTTGATATGATAATGTTTGACATAAATTCAAATTTTCTAAACATAATTGCTTGATATTTCTTAAGAAAAGAAAGAGATGATCTTTTCAAAAAATAACTAAAAGATCCTTTATGATTTGCCTTGATTGTTTTGTTGATATTAATTCAAATTGATTTATGATTCAAAATCCTCAAAATTATTTAATTTGAATCAATTCATCTCTATCAATTTAAAATTAAAATCATTGATATCAAACTAAATTTGCAAATTAACCTTTAAGTGATATTGAATTATCAAGAAAATCATGAGTTGATCTAAATTTTAGTTTAATTGGTATCATTAGTATCATTCTTGCCTTGCATTTTATTGTATTATTTTTTGGCAAAAAAATTAAATATGATATCTCAAATCTATTTTATATTGATATACTCTTGATGTGATACCATTTAAGATAAATTTAAATAATTTCATATATTTTTTAAACTTAATTGAGTGATATTTCTTATGACAAGGAAGATCTAAATTTAAACAGAAAATCTTTTTGATAGATATTCATGTCATACTATTTTTATCTTCTCAATGTTTGTTCTTATTGTATACATTATTTTATAAACATTCTTTAAATTTAATAAAAATTAAATTTTTGAAAATTTGGTGTTCTCTTGAGTGAATGCTTTATTTGATTGATATTTGAATTAATTAATACTTAGTTCACTCAATTGATGTTCATGCTTTTGAATTTTGTTTAATTTTAAAATGACTTTGTTTGCAAAAGTAAGAGAGAGAAAAATTAGAAGATAAAATAATTAAGCTAAAATTATGAAAAATAAGGGAGATAATATTATCAAAATATTAAAAAAATGAATTCTTGGTACCTTCAAAATAAGGAGAGAAATGCGTTTTTATCTTGATTTGATTTAAATTTTGATTAACTTGAATTGAGACAACCAAATTTTGATCTTAAATTTTTAATCAATTATTTATGATCTTCATAAATGAAATTTTCATGTGATTATCCAATTTATTTTAAATGATTTGATTGCTCTATCTTATTTTTGGATAATTAGCTGAAGTTAAATTAAATTTGAAAATATATTCTTACTATAAGAAATAAATTTTTAAACTTAATCTTGAAACTCATTTAAAAATTTAAATTTGATACTAAATTTTTTATGTACATTGCAAAATTCTTATGAATTATTTATTTTGAAATAATTTTTACTCAAAGCAATAAACTTGAAAATATGATTATCTTTTGCTTTGATACTATTTATTTTACTTTGCTCAATACATTCTCGATACATATCTTTTTTAAACTTAATTAACTAAATTTTTTTAAGAAAAAAAAATTAAATATTAAGATATGTACTATGCTTGATTTCATATTCAAATCTATTAAAAAATTTTATTCCTCTTAAAGCTTAAAAATACATATTTAAAAATCTGAGTAAAGATCATATTTATTCAAGAAAGAAGAAGAGCATATAATATTTAAATTTAGGCTAATTTTTTATATTAAAATAAATATTTAAAACTTATTTTGAGTCAAAGAGCAAATTTTTAAAAGGGAGATGATTCATTTAAATTGATTTTATGAATTTAATACATCTCTCAATTTAATGCTTTGATGTCGATTTTGATGACTTCTTGTTTCATTCCATGAGCTTTTTGATATTATCAAAAAAGGGAAGAAGGATGTTGAGTATATGAAATATGTATGTACTAATGATGTATGATAAATTAAAGGCTTATTAAGAATTCTCTCACGAAGTTTAATTTATTGTTCTTATCTTGATTCATGTTAGTTTCTTTAGCACATACTTAAAGTTTTGCCATCATCAAAAAGTGGAAGATTGTTGACCCTATGAAGAGTCCTAGGTGCAATGGACTCTTCCTTATCTACTCATGTCACCCCATTTTTTATTGAATTTTGGTGATAAAACTAGATGGGATCTAGTATTTTCACATGGAGAATAATCCCTAAAGTCCCAATGATCAAATAAGTTGGTTATTTGATCAAAGAAGGACTCTATGTGGTGTTGGGTTTAAATAACCTTTCTCATGCCATTGTAGAGAGATCGCACAAAATATTTTTCATGCCCAAAGGAGCCTACCCTTCGATATCCCATGCCTCCTTTATCCTCTCTCTCTCTCTCTCCCTCTCTTCTACATGCCTAAAAAGTTAGGCACAAATCTGAAAAGAAGGTCCAAGGTTTTTGGCACAAGATTCAAGATCTATGCAATGATGTTCGTGAGACAGACGGGCTGCCTTCAGAAATAGTTTTGAAGGATCTACAGATCAGATTTAGATTTAATCTTTAGAGAAGAGATTTACGAGGAGAAGACATTCAGATCCTACCTGAGTGGATACTAATAGAGGCCAGGTGCATGTGTGGCTCCTTTCAGAACCTCAGAAACCAACAGGATCATCGTAGGATAATCAGATTATCCAATAAGATACTTAAAATTAAATCTAATTTAATTTTATTTTAATTTTTAATATTAGATCACCATGATCAGATCTGAGAACTCTTAGATCTGATCAGATCATAGGATTTTTGTAGAAAAATCTATCTCAGATCTGATCAGATCTGGACGATCCTGTGGTAAAAAATTAAATTTTTCTACACAAAATTGGTGATAATTGATCGTTAGATGTTGATAAGTCATAAAATAATTTTTAATAAATTCTTAGATCTTTTAATCTATTTATTTTGAAGCGAGAAAGTTTTAAAAAGTTTCAAGTTTCGAAGAATTTGAACTAGAACCCAAATTTTGGTATCTTAATCTTAATTATTTTGATTTTTTTAATATTTTTATTGGTTTCAAATAAGGGGTGGATGCTTGCTTGATAGGTGTTGACACTTCTCTGTGAAGGGCTGACCCAGGGGTCGATCTATTTGAAGAAAGGGGCAATCTAAGGGCTGACCTATGTTGGGATGTCGATCCTTTTCTCAAAGGTGTCAACCCCAAACTCGAAATTCTGGAAGCAGGTGTAGTCGAGAATGTTTTAAGTTGTGAATTTAAAATGAATTTTGATGGGATGATTGAGCAGCTTAGAAACATAAATAAAGAGCTAGAAATTTAGCTGGGTGACACCTCAGTGGTTTAGAAATTTATGGAATTTTCTTGAATTGACACCTTGCAAGCTTCTTCTCTAAACTATTCTTTTCCTAAGAGGTGTCTATCAGTTCTTTTACCATGGTTTGGGGTCCTAAATTTAAACAGAGAGGAGAGAAGAGGGAAGAGAGCTACAGAAGGTGGGTTCATCAATAGAAAATCAAGGGGAATTCACCTAGAATGAGAGGATTGAGTAAAACTTGATTGAAAGAAGAAGTTACTGAAGTTGGAAAGGAAAGAATCTGTGCTTGGCTGGCAGTAGTGTTTTAATCACTTGAGGTAAGGTTCTTAAGCTCTAAATTAGGTTCAAGTAGATCTTTAAAGTATTGGTATCAGATGGGATATTGTAGTAAAGCAAGTTATGCAATTTAAGCAGAGTTAGAAGATGAATTATGCTACATATATCTTACTGAAACTATTTAAATAATCTAGCTAAGAGTTGAAATAGTATTAACTGAATTTGAAATCAATTGTAAGAATAGAAATACAGTTAAATGTTTGGAATTCTTGATGTTTATGTAAAGCTTTAGTTAAACCTAAGCTGAAGCAAATAAGGTGGAACAAAAGTAAGAGTTAGAAGATCTAAAGAACAAGAAGGAATACAAAGTAGGTGCAATTTTGATTTTGAATTACATGGTATGAATTTAATCAGTATTTATTGCTATTATAGGAAAAGAAAAGAATTGGAAAAGGTGCTTAAGTAAGTCAATTAACTAGTGGCCAGTTGAGGTGAATGAATTCCATCTTTCTATGGTGTTTTTACCATACTTTGTTAAGTAAAGATATTATTTGAAAAGCAGGATATTCTCTTGATACTTTGTAGCTTATGTTGATTTCGTATACATGTGGTTTGAAAACTATTAAAATAAGGAATGATTTATATACAACTTTTGTGTAATTCATAAGTATGAAGGAAAATTCTGATTTTTTGAACCAAGTTTGTTTAGATCTGATTGGATCAAGAGATATATTTCAAAAAAAATTTTGTTTGATCCTAATCAGATCTAGGATATTTTAGATCTAATTTTTATTATTTTAATAATAAAAATAAAATCTAAATAAATTAAATTTAATTTAATTTACCTTGATGTTGGGTAATCCTATTATCCATTGATGATCCTGTAAGTAGCGGAAGGTTCTGGATCTAGCCACGCAAGCGCCTGGCCTCTACCGGTATCCACTCAGGCTGGATCTGGAGATCCTCTTCTTCTCTATCACATCTCCAAAAATCAGATCTGGATCTGATCTGGAGGATCTTCAAAACTCCTTTTGAAGATCAGCAGTTGTCCTTTGCAGCAGCGCAGCCTTCTAGCTTTCTTGATCGCCTTTCTCTTGATCTGGATTGCACCAACCAAGAACCCAAAACTACTTTTGGACATGGAGAGGAGAGGGAGAAGATGACTTTGGCATGGGAGGAGGAGGAGGAGGGAGGCAGCCTTGGGGCGTGGAGAATTGTTGATTTTCTTTGAGTTGGGCGCAGGGTCTTATTTATAGACTAAGCGTGATCCAACTCCTCTTCTTCCCAACCAATCACAACCCTTTGTGAAATCAGATCTAAATCTGATTGGTGGAAATAGAGTCCCCTGGATTCCTCCTTAGATGGGCACCTAAGACCAGTCAAAGTTGGTTCTTAGGAGAAGAACTCTAATTGGAATCCAAAAAGGAGATGGAGTCCCTTGTCCAACAGGGACTCCTGGGCGCCTCCAACTTGGGCACACGCCAAGGGTGGCGTGCGCCCTCCTCCTTGCCAGGTTCTGGCAGGGGGACAGGCCCCCACCAGCTCTCCAATAGGTGCATGACATGTGGATCAAAAGTCAAAGTGTCAATGGTCAACATTTGACCAGTCAAAGGTCAGACTTTTGACCAAAGTCAAAGGAACGAAAAATGGCAGGTGACCAAAAATGGCAGGTAATGTCTTACAAAATAAGACAACCCTTTTCTGACTTGGACAACCTCCAGTCAGACCATATGAAGGCCTCTGATTGAGCACAAACTCCTTTGGCTCAGTCAGGACAACTTATTTATGATAGTAAAAAGAAGAACGTTAGGTTCAATCGAGTGCTAGCACGATTTTCCTTGAACCTAATTGAATCTCATTCAGATCAATTGAACTAGATCAGTTCAATTGATGATCACCAGATTCAAACCCTTGTTTGTGTGACCCAGTTAGGTTCAGTTCTGTATGGTAATGGGATATGTCATGATCTCTATCATCGACATCATCGAAACTCCTTTCGATGGATCAGAACTCTTCTGATTCGAACAGCTAGAATGATCGATCATCTAAATCATTCTAATTGCTCCCAAAATCCACCAGTGACACCTAGCAGTATATGGTGGCAACCCATCAGAGCTGAATGCGAACCTCTTGGTGCAGCTACCTGTGTGATTAAGTTCTTCTATCTTGAGCCCCGATCAGATTAGGGTTAAGGTGAACTCGTCAAACCCTAGTTTCTGTCATATGATGTAATCATTCGATTCAAGTCCAATGTGAAAATCTAAATAGAAACTCTTTCTATTATTTCACTCTGCCATGGCCATGGGCTTCTGGACTTGATTCTCATGATCATCATAGGGCTGCTCCTCTACCACCGAGGTAGATAGATTCCATCTTGATGCAATCCAGTTCCTACAATGAACATGCTATAGCCAACATACACCTCAGGGTTCCATATGGCTAGGAGACCGAGTAATGGTGTAGTCAAACTATAACACCCTCAAGGTGAACTGCCGATGCACCTCAGGTCAAAGAACCAGACACACTACTGCAGCATCGAGTCAGTCATTGACGAGAAGGTAGACTTCCTAATGACTACTCGAGGTGGTCACGCTCAGTGCCCTCGTTCTCTAACGAGTACCTGTACTCTCGCTCCGGTGTCTCCACACCGTAGACTCAAGACTCATCTACTAAAGAGAAGCGATTGTACACCAACCTTTCCGGATCAATCACCATCCTCGTGATGATCCTATGGTCGGAGCATTTTATGAGTTAATAATGATTATTCATGTCTTAAATTTTCAACTCTTGAAAATATGAATTATCATTACCATTAACTCAAAGGATGTATCACAGACACTAAATACACATATGTGATAGAAAATAACCCATTTTATTGATTATAGTCAAAATTATAATTTTGCCCCTAGAAGTGTATTACAAGTGTCAGCCAATTCTGGCTTCTAGGGCACATATATCTAACAATCTCCCACTTGTCCTAAAGCCAATTGGCTACAAGTCTAAGTCCCATCTTCTCAAGGTGGGCTTCGATCTTCTGCTGGCCCAACGGCTTTGTAAGTGGGTCTGCCACATTATCTGCGGAGTTGACTCTCTTGACCTCGACGTAACCTTCTCGAGGTAATCGCGGATGAGGTGGTATCGCCGCTCAATGTGCTTGGATTTCTGGTGAGACCTCGGCTCCTTAGCAAGGGCTATGGCGCCATTGTTGTCGCAGTATAGAGGAATGGCATCTGATGGCATTACTCCAATTTCTGCAGCAAACTTCTTGTACCAGAATGCTTCCTTCGCAGCCTCTGATGCAGCGATATATTCTGCTTCCATGGTGGAATCTGCTATCACGGTTTGCTTGGAACTCTTCCAGCTGACAGCACCACCATTGCACACAAACAGACTTCCCAGATGTCGACTTTCGATCATCTATATCGGACATGAAATCCGAGTCTGTGTATCCCTGGACTTGGAGTTCTCCATTACCAAAGACCAACATCATATATCCTTAGTTCTTCTCAAGTACTTAAGGATACATTTCACAGAAGTCCAGTGTTCTTCACCTGGATTTGACTGATATCTGCTTGTGTGACACTCACAGCATGGGCTATATCAGGTCGTGTACATAGCATGGCATACATGAGGCTCCCTATTGCAGAAGCATAAGGGATCTTGCTCATGCGTTCTATTTCCTCAGGTGTGCTAGGGCACATCTTCTTGGAAAGATGAATACCATGTCTGAAGGGTATTAATCCCCTCTTAGAGTTTTCCATACTAAACCTCTTTAGTACTTTCCTCTATGTACATCTTCTGTGAAAGTCCTAGCATCCTATTCGGTCTATCCCTATAGACCTTAATTCCTAGAATAAAGGATGCTTCACCTAGGTCTTTCATGGAGAAATTCCTTGGACAACCATATTTTGACTGTTGTCAACATGGGAATATCATTCCCAATAAGGAGGATGTCATCCACGTACAATACGAGGAAGACAACAGCGCTCCCACTGACCTTTTTGAAAACACATGGTTCCTCTTCATTTTTGATGAAACCAAACTTTTTGATCACATCATTGAAATGAGTGTTCCAGCTCCGAGATGCTTGCTTAAGTCCATATATGGACCTTTGCAGCTTGCAAACCTTGTGATCAGTATCACTGGATGTGAAACCTAGCGGCTGTTCCATATAGATATCTTCCTCAAGATATCCATTTAAGGAATGCCGTTTTCACGTCCATTTGCCATATTTCATAATCGAAATAGGCTGCTGCAACGGCAAGCAATGTGCGGATGGATTTTAGCATAGCTACTGGGAAAAGGTATCCTGATAGTCAATGCCTTCGCGTTGACTATAACCTTTTGCCACTAGTCTAGCCTTGAATGTCTCCACATTCCCATCTGCACCAATCTTTCTCTTGAAGATCCATTTACACCCAATAGGTACTATACCTTCTGGTGGATCTACCAAGGTCCAGACTTGGTTTGAGTGCATCGAGTCAATTTCTGACTGCATTGCCTCTAGCCATTTCTCGGAGTCGATATCTGATATCGCCTCGTTGTAGGTTTTGGGATCATCACCATGAGCACCATTACCTACGAGGAACATTTTCTCTACTCCTCTGAAATAATACCTAAGTATCTTTCAGGGGGATGGAAAAACTCTTTCCGATCTACGAGGTGGAGGAGGTAGTGTTCTTTATTGGCTCAACCTGATTTGGTTCCAATTGGTCCTTAGCTCGTTGTACTTGTGAGACTTTCTCATCAAGCTTAATCTGCTTTTCCAATGCCGCTATCTTGAATAAACTATTTTTCAAGAAAGATGGCATGTCGACTCACAATCACATTGTGGTCTTCTGGAATGTAGAAATAGTATCCTAATGACTCTTTAGGATATCCTATGAATCGAGCTCTGAAAGGACCTAAACTCTAACTTGTCCGCTTGTTGTCTTTTGACATGAGCCGGACAACCCCAAATTCTGAGATGACTCAGACTTGGTTTCTTACCATGCCATATCTCATACGGTGTGGTAGGAACGGTTTTAGAGGGAACCCTATTCAGTAGATAAATTGAAGTTAACAATGAATGTCCCCAAAGAAAATCAGGAAGGTCTGTGAAGCTCATCATGGATCGAACCATATCCAATAGAGTCCGATTTCTCCATTCTGAAACCCGTTGAGTTGAGGTGTTCCTGGTGGAGTCCATTGAGAGACTATGCCATTTTTCCTTGAGATAGTCTAGGAATTCCGGCTAAGGTATTCACCTCCTCGATCTGATCGAAGAACCTTAATGGGTTTTTTTAGTTTGTTTTTCTACTTCATGTCTGAATTCTTTGAACTTTTCAAAAGCTTCAGACTTGTGTCTCATAAGATACACATACCCATACCTAGACAGATCATCGGTAAAGGTAATGAATGAAGTAGACAAAATTGCCTCTAGCCGGCACATCAAATGGGCCGCACACATCAGTATGTACTAGGGCAAGGAGATCTGTGGCCCTCTCCCCATGTCCTAACAAAAGGGAGTTTAGTCATTTTGCCTTGAAGACAAGATTCACAAGTTGGATATGACTCGAAAGTCAATGGACTCAATAGCCCATTTTTCTCCAATTTGTTGATCCTATCTTCTGCTATATGACCTAATCTCAGGTGCCATAGATATCTATCGTTTGGACTATCCCTAGGTCGTTTGGCATTCACGTTTTGCTCGATAGTTAGAATAGGTACATCAATATGTAGCTGATAAAGACCATTAATAAGGAAACCATTTGCAATTTTATTTCTTTCATAAAGAATGTTACAATGGTCCTTAAAGAAGGTAATCACATAGCCTTCTTGTGCTAAGCATGAAACAGAAATCAAATTCCTGCTAGCTGCAGGCACATAATAACAGTCTTTCAAAACTAAGTCTAAACCAGATGGTAATCGAAGAGGGTATGTTCCCACGGCTACTGCAGCAACTCTTGCTCCATTACCGATGCGTAGGATCATGTCTCCATCCCTCAGCCTCCTGCTATCCTCAAGACCCTGCATGGAAGTGCACAGATGAGCACTAGAACCAGAGTCAAGCACCCAACTGGATGCAGAAGAAACCGTAAGGTTAGACTCAATAACGAGCATACCTCCAGAAGGACCTTCCTTCTTGTTCTTCAGGGTGGCCAGGTAAGTAGGGCAGTTCCGCTTCCAATGGCCGTCGCTGTTGCAATGGAAACACTTTCCTTTGACATCGGCCTTCTTCTTCGGCTCTGCCTTCTTCTTCTTTGATCCTTCCACCTTTTGCTTTTTCACAGACTTCTTTTTTTTTTTCATAAGACTTTCTTTTGGAAGAAGTCCGTTCCATAGCAAGAACTGAGCCTTTAGAACCTTTCATAGAAAGCTCAGCGGTAACCAGCATATTCATTAATTCGGCCAAGGAATTTTGAAGTTTATGCATGTGGTAATTCATGATGAATTGCCCATATGCATCAGTCAAGGATTGCAGAATAATATCGTTCTGCAGGTCCAAGTCCAACTTCACACCGAGCTTCTCAAGCTCTTCCATGTCCTTGATCATTGTCAGACAGTGATCTTGGACTGACTGCCCATCACGCATCTTAGCCTTAAAAAGTCATTTCGTGACTTGATATTTGGCTGCGCGACTCTGTTCACCAAACATCTCCTGCAGGTGAGCCAACATTTGGCGAGCAGTCCCGATATCTTCATGTTGGCGCTGGAGCTCATCAGACATCGAGCCCAACATGTAATATCTGGCCTTATTATCTTCGTCTATCCATTTTTTCCAGAGACGCTCTCTGTTCAGTGGATGGACGGGCTGGTAAGGTGGGAGGGTCCTGGTCCAATACATGGGTTAACTTCTCGAACCCAAAATAATTTTGTAGTTCCTGAGCCAATCTTTATAATTGGGTCCAGTCAGTCTATGTGTGTCCAGGATACGTGCCAATGGGTTGGACGCAGACATTTTCCTGTAGAGAGTCAAAGATTCTAGTTAGATACTGTAATTATTGACTTGACCAATTTATTTAGGAAATTTTATTTTTAAACAAATTAGCTCCCACTATTTTCTCGGATCCCTACACTCCCTCTGTAGAGATGCAAAAATCTCCACGATTAATGATTTCTAGTGGGTGGTGCGGTCTCACCAACTGACTCATCACCTCACCTAACAGTTATTGGTGATGGGTTAGCCAATGAGTGAACAACTCTTGTTCAATGATTCTCTAATCATGGTGCACCCAAACTTGGTCTCTAATTCATGAATCTCACCGTATCCAGAATATTGATCCACTCCTTAGTTAAGTCAGACCCACCATTTGCATAGACTGGGTTCCTAATTGAGTCTCTCACCGTATCCAAAATATTGAGCCCAACTCATCCTCCAGCCCATAGCATCCAATGCCTAATAGACATGGTTGCATCTTTCCCGGTGCAACTGAGCCACTGTATCCAGCCGAGAACAATCAACCCCGGGAAGGGCCCGCACATCTACAATGGTGGAAGACCTCAGACTTAATCTTTTCTTAGGGAGAATTGATTCAGGTCTCATTAAACTAGACTTGTCATTAGTCATAACAATTATGACTAACCTAGTGGCATGGGTTAGCTCGGATTATTGACCACCTCAGATCAGAACTGTGTCAACAGATATGGCCAGGTAAGTGAGACCGGTGGAAGGAATATGCCATTAACTCGTACAAGAATGCATTCAGGTCGAGTAGCTTCCAATTAAAAAAATCAGTCGGTCGTATATGTGCCAAACTTACCTTAGACACCAAATTGTTGAGTCAGAACCAATTGGGTTAGCCTACAATCCAGACTCTAACCTCTGAGCCTAATTAGGTCTTGCTTGATCGTGACTCGATCTTGACCCAGACTTAATCCTATTAGGCTGGTCAATTTAAGCATTGTTGATCCCATCTAACCAACTCTTGATTCGGTTTGATCAACCGCTTAGACCTAATTGAGCTACCCAAGCCCGAACCCAGTATTATGAATATGTCTTAGATCTAAAATTCTCAATTTTAGACCTAATTATATTTCCATAAACTTAATTTTTAATTAAGTAGGGTTCATAAATAAAAAATATGCACAATAAATCCTAGGGTTTCAGGATCTAGGGTTTTGCAGAAAGTAAGTTTTTGGGTTTCTGATTAAGGACGAACACGCAGCACCCCTACACACATCATAAGAACACCCCATCGAATGGAAGGAGAGGGCCTTTAAACCCTTCTTCATTTCTTATGACCGGACGGCCAAGAGGAACGCCTTAATCAGGAACATGTAATACTACAAAAACAGTTTTAGATCTATATCATATATCTCATATACAAATTAGATCTAATCATGGCATATTTTTGCATACATCTCATGTATCAATCATGCATATTTTCAGATCTAAATTATCTCATAATAATCTAAAAAATTAGATTTAAATTGATCTAATCAAAATAAATTCTAATCTAGACAATTATGTAGAACTATTTCTACAACTAGTCTAGACATGCATCAATCATATCTCATATATGATATTTAAAATTAAATAATTTTTATTTGCTATTTTTTAGATGTTATTATAATAATTATAATATTATCAAAAAATAGTAAATAAATAGATCTAAAATATGATTTAATCAATTAAATTAAAACATGCAAGACTATTCTATAGAACTATTCTATTTTAGAACTAGTCATGCATATTTTTCTAATCTTAGATCCAAATCATTTAATTTTAATTTTTTCTTTGATTTCAGATCTGATCACATCTCATGTGACATCTAAAATCACTTATTTTTTAATTAAAATAAATTTAAAATTAGATCTAAATACTTTTAGAACCTTGGCTCTGATACCAGTTGAAGGAAAAATCCTGATTTTTCCGGATCCAGGTTCGTTCAGATCTGATCAGATCAAGAGATATATTTCAAAAAAAATTTTCTTTGATCTAATCAGATCTTGAATATTTTAGATCTAATTCTTATTATTTTAATAATTAAAATAAAATTAAGATAAATTAAATCAAATTTAATTTACCTTGATGTTGGGTAATCCTATTACCCGTTGATGATCCTGTAAGCAGCGGAAGGTTCTGGATCTAGCCACGCAAGTGCCTGGCCTCTACCGGTATCCACTCAGGCTTGGATCTGGAGATCCTCTTCTTCTCTATCACATCTCCAAAAATTAGATCTGGATCTGATCTGGAGGATCTTCAAAACTCCTTTTGAAGATCAGCAGTCGTCCTTTGCAGCAGCGCAGCCTTCTAGCTTTTGATCGCCTTTCTCTTGATCTGGAATCGCACCAACCAAGATCCAAAACTCCTTTTGGGCATGGAGAGGAGAAGGAGAAGATGGACTTGGCATGGAGGAGGAGGAGGAGAGGCAGCCTTGGGGCATGGAGAATTCTATTCAATTCTTTGAGTTGGGCGCAGGGTCTTATTTATAGACTAAGCTGTGATCCAACTCCTCTTCTTCCCAACCAATCACAAACCCTTTGTGAAATCAGATCTAAATCTGATTGGTGGGAATAGAGTCCCTTGGATTCCTCCTTA
>QRFJ01003630.1:0-135436 GCA_006176705.1 Cocos nucifera
GAGAGGAGATCTATAGACCTTAATTCGTTAGAATAAAAAATTGCTTTCGCTTAGGTCTTTCATAAAAAATTTCTTTGGACAACCATATTTTGACTGTTGTTAACATGAGGAATATCATCCCAATAAAGAGGATGTCATCCACTAAATACGAGGAGACAACGGCTCCACGATTCTTTTAAAAACACACGTTTCACTCTCGTTTTTCATGAAACCAAACTTTTTGATTACAATCATAAAACGAGTAATTCCAAACTTTGAGATGCTTGCTTAAGTCCATATATGACCTTTGCAGCTTGCAAACGCTTGTGATCAGTATCACTGGATGTGGAAACCTAGCAGCTATTCATATAGATATCTTCCTTAAGATATCCGTTAAGAATGCCGTTTTTTACATCCATTTGCCAATATTTCTAAATCGAAATAGGCTCAAATGACAAGCAATGTGCGCATGGACTTTAGCATTAAGCCACCGAAAAAAAAGGTATTCTGATAGGTCAATGCCTTCGCATGGACTATAACCTTTTTGCCACTAGTTAGCCTTGAATGTCTCAACATCTCATCTGCACCAATCTTTTTTCTTGAAGATCTATTTACACCGAATAGGTAACTATACCTTTTGGTGGATCTAACCAAGGTCCAAATTTGGTTTTGAGTGCATCGAGTCAATTTTCTGACTGCATTGCCTAGCATTTCTCGGAGTCGATATTTGATATCGCCTCATTATAGATTTTGAGATCATCACCATGAAGCACCATTGCCTACGAGGAACGTTTCCTTTACTTTTCTCTGAAATAATACCTAAGGTATCTCTTAGGGGGATTAAACTCTTTTCGATCTACGAGGTGGAGGAGGTAGTGTTCTATTGGCTTCAAACCTGATTGGTTCCAATTGGTCCTTAGCTCGTTGTACTTGTGAGACTTTCTCATTTCAAGCTTGATCTGCTTCCAATGCGCTATCTTGATAAACTATTTTTCAAGAAGATGGCATTCGACTCACAATCACATTTGGTTTTCTGGAATGTAGAAATAGTATCCTAATGACTCTTTAGGATATCCTATGAATCGAGCTCTAAAGGACCTAAACTCTAACTTGTGCCGCTTTGTTGCTTTTTGATAGTTGAGCCGGACAACCCAAATTCTGAGATGACTCAGACTTTGGTTCTACCATGCGCCATATCTTATACGGTGTGGTAGGAACAGTTTTAGAGGAAACCCTATTCAGTAGATAAATTGAATTATAATGAGTGTCCCAAAGCAAATCAGCGATAGGTCGGTTGAAGCTATCATAGATAGACATATCCAATAGAGTCTGTTTCTCCGTTTGAAAACTCCGTTGAGTTGAAGTTGTTCTGAAGTGGAGTCCTTGAGAGACCTATGCCATTTTTTTTTTTTAGTAGTCTAGAATTTTTGGCTAAGGTATTCACCTCTTTCGATTCTGATAAAGACCTTAATGGTTTTCCAGTTTGTTTCTCTACTTCATGGTCTGAATCTTTGAACTTTTTCAAAAGCTTCAAACTTATGTCTCATGAGAACACATATCCATACCTAGACAGATCTCGGGTAAAAGGGTAAAATGAAGTAGACAAGATTGTCTCTAGTCGGTACGTCAAATGGGCCGCAGCACATCAGTATGTACTAGGGCAAGGAATCGTGGCCCTTTCCCCATGTCCAACAAAGGAAGTTTGGTCATTTTGCCCTAAGACAAAGATTCACAATTGGATATGACTCAAAAGTCAATGGGACTCAATAGCCCATTTTTTCCAATTTGTTGATCCTATCTTCTTCTGCTAATATGGACTAATCTTAGGTGTTATAGATAATCTGTCGGTTTGGACTATCCCTAGGTCATTTTGGTATTTCACATTTTGCTCGGAACGGTTAGCAACAGGTACATCAATATGTAGCTGATTAAAAGATCATTAATAAGAAAATCATTTTGTAATTTTATTTTTTTCATAAAGAATGTACAATGGTCCTTAAAGAAGCTATCATATATGCCTTCTTGTGCTAAGTATGAAACAGAAATCAAATTCCCTGTTAGCTGCAGAGCAACATAATAAACAATCTTTTAAAACTAAGTTAAACCAGATGGTAATCGAAGAGGGTATGTTTTCATGGCTACTGCAGCACTCTTCTTCATTACCAAACGCGTAGGATCATATTCCAATCCCTCTCAGCCTCTTTGCTATCCTCAAGGACCCGTGCATGAAAGTGCACAGATGAGCACTAGAATCAAGTCAAGCATCAACTGGATGCAGAAAAAACCGTAAGGTTAGACTCAATAACGAGCATACCTCCAGAAGGACCTTCCTTCTATATCTTTAGGGTTGGCCAGTAAGTAGGGACAATTCCGCTTTCCAATGGCCGGTCGTTGTTACAATGGAAACACTTTCTTCTTGACATCGGTCTTTTTCTTCGATTCTGCCTTCTTTCTTTGTTCCTTCACCTTCTGCTTTTTCGTAGACTTTTTTTTTCTTTTTCGTAAGACTTCTTTGGAAGAAGTCATTCTTATTAGCAGAACTGAGCCTTTAGAACCTTTCATAGAAAGCTCAGTGGTTGACCAGCATATTCATTAATTTGATCAAGGAATTTTGAAGCTTTATGCATGTGGTAATTCATCATGGAATTGCCCATATCATCAGTCAAGAAATTGCAGAATAACATCATTCTAACAGATCCAAGGTCAACTTCACAACCGAGCTTCTCAAGCTTCTTTCCAAGTCCTTGATCATCATCAGGCAATGACTTAGACTGACTGTCCATCATAGCATTCTTAGCCTTAAAAAATTATTCCATGACTTGAATTTTGCTGCACGACTCTGTTCACCAAACATCTTCCTGCAGGTGAGCCCAACATTTACGAGCAGTTCCCAATATTCTCAGTGTTGGTGCTGAAGCTCATTAGACCATCGAGCCCAACATGTAATATCTGGCCCCCCCCTTATTATCTCGTTCTATTCCATTTTTCCAGAGATGCCTCTCTATTCAATAGATGGAGGCGCTGAAGGTGGGAGGGTCCTGGTCCAGTACATGGGTTAACTCTCAGAATCCAAAAAACTATTTTGTAGTTAAACCTGTAGTCAATCTTTATAATTGGGTCCAGGTCAGTTTATGTGTGTCAGGATACGTGCTAATGTTTGGACGCAGACATTTTCTGTAGAGAGTCAAGATTCTAGTTAGATATTGTAATTATGACTTGACCAATTTAATTTAGAGATTTTAATTTAATAAATTAGCTCCCACATTTTCTCAGATCCTTACACTCCCTCTGTAGAGATGCAAAAATTCTCCACGATTAATGATTTCTAGTGGTGTGTGCGGTCTCAACCAAACTAACTTATCACCTCACCTAACGAGTTATTGGTGATGGTTAGCCAATGATGAACAACTCTTGTTTTAATGATTCTCTAATCATGGGTGCACCAAACTTTGATCTCTAATTCATGAATCTCACCCGTATTCCGAAATATTTGATCCACTCTTAGTTAAGTTAGACCCACACATTTGCAACAGACTGGGTTCCTAATTGAGTCTCTCACCGTAATCCAGAATATTGAGGCCCCAACTCATCCTCCAGCCCATAGCATCCAAATGCCTAATAGATATGGTTGCGTCTTTCCGTGCAAAGTCCAACTGTATCAGTCGAAAACAATTCAAAACCTCGGGAAGGGTCTTCACGTATATCAATTGGTGGAAAGACCTCAGACTTAATCTTTTTTAGAAGAATTGATTCAGGTCCTCATTAAACTAGACTTATCATAGTCATAACAATATGACTAACCTAGTGGCATGGGTTAGCTTCGGATTAATTGGACCACCTCAGATGCAGAACCTGTGTCATAGATTATGGCCACGGTAAGTGAGATCGGTGGAAGAAATATGCTATTAACTCATCAAAGAATGCATTCAGGTCGAGTAGCTTCCAATTAAAAATCAGTCGGATTCGTATGTGCCAAACTTACCTTAGAACCACAAATTGTTTGAGCCAGAATCAATTGGTTAGCTATAATCCAAAACTCTACCTCTGAAGCTAATTAGATCTGCTGATCGTGACTCGATCTTGACCTAGACTTAAATCCTATTAGGCTGGTCAATTTAAAGCATTGTTTGATCCCATCTAACCAAACTCTTGAATTTGGTTTGATTCAACCGCTTAGACACTAATTGAGCTATCCAAGCCGAACCCAGTATATTATGAATATGTTCTTTAGATAAATTCTTAATATTTTAGAGACCTAATTGATATTGCCATAATCTAATTTATAATTAAGTAGAGTTCATAAATAAAATTGCACAATTAATCCTAAGATTTCAGGATCTAGGATTTTGCAGAAAGTAAGTTTGGATTTTTGATTAAGGACGAACACGCAGCACCCCTACACATCATAAGAACACCCCATCGAATGAAAAGAGAGGCCTTTAAATCCTTCTTCGTTCTTATGACGGACAGCCAAGAGAATGCCTTTATCAGGAACATGCAATACTATAAAATAATTTTAAGATCTTATTCATATATCTCATATAACAATCAGATCTAATCATGGCATATTTTGCATACATCTCATTTATCGAATCATGCATATTTTTAGATCTAAATTATCTCATAAAATCTAAAAAATTAGATTTAAATTGATCTATCAAAATAATTCTAATCTAGATAATTATGTAGAACTATTCTACAACTAGTCTAGACATGCATCTATCATATCTCATATGATATTAAAATTAAATAATTTTATTACTATTTTTAGATATTATTATAACTATTATAATATCAAAAAATAGTAAATAAATAGATCTAAAATATTATTTAATAAGATTAAATCAAAAACATGCAAGACTATTCTATAGAACTATTCTATTTTAGAACTAGTCATGCATATTTCCTAATCTTAGATCCAAATCATTTAATTTTAATTTTTTCTGATTTCAGATCTGATCACATCTCATGTGACATCTAAAATCATTTATTTTTTGATTAAAATAAATTTAAAATTAGATCTAAATACTTTTAGAACCTTGGCTCTGATATCAGTTGAAGAAAAATATTGATTTTTCGGACCAGGTTCGTTCAGATCTGATCAAATCAAGAGATATATTTTAAAATTTTTTTCTTTGATCTAGATCAGATCTAAGATATTTTAGATCTGATTATTATTATTTTAGAAATAAAAATAAAATTATATAAATTAAATTAGATTTAATTTACCTTTAAGTGGGTAATCCTATTATCCATTGATGATCCTATATGCAGCGGAAGATTCTGGATCTAGCCACGTAAGTGCCTGGCCTCTATCGATATCCACTCAGGTTGGATCTAGAGATCCTCTTCTTCTCTATCATATCTCCAAAAATCAGATCTGGATCTGATCTGGAGGGTCTTCAAAACTCCTTTTGAAGATCAGCAGTCGTCCTTTGCAACAGTGCAGCCTTCTAGCTTTCAGTCATCTTTTTTTGATCTGGATCGCACCAACTAAGCTCCAAAATCTTTTTGGACGTGGAGAGGAGAGGGAGAAGGTGGGTTTGGCTTGGAGGAAGAGGGGAGAGGCAGCCTTGGGGCATGGGGAATTGTGATTCAATCATATTTTGAGTTGGGTGCAGGGTCTTATTTATAGACTAATTGTGATCCAACTCCTCTTCTTTCCAACCAATCACAACTCTTTGTGAAATTATATCTAAATCTGATTAGTGAAAATAGAGTCCCCTGGATTCCTCCTTAGAGGGTGCCTAAGATCAGTCAAAGTTGATTCTTAGGAGAACTCTAATTGAAATCCAAAAAGGAGATGGAGTCCTTGTCCAACAAGGACTCCTAGGCGCCTCCAACTTGGGCACACGCCAAGGGTGGCGTGCGCCCTCTTCCTTGCTAGGTTTTGGCAGGAGGATAGGCCCCCACCAGCTCTCCAATAGGTGCGTGACATGTGGTCAAAAGTCAAAGTGTCAATGGTCAACATTTGATCAGTCAAAGTTAGACTTTTGACCAAAGTCAAAGAATAAGAAATGACAGGTGACCAAAAATGGCAGGTAATGTCTTACAAAATTAGACAACCTTTTTTGACTTAGACAACCTCCAGTCAGACCATATGAAGGCCTCTAATTGAGCACAAACTCCTTTGGCTCAGACAGGACAACTTATTTGTGATAGCAAAAGAAGAACGTTAGGTTCAATCGAGTGCTAGCACGATTTTCTTGAACCTAATTGAATCTCATTTAGATCAATTTGAACTGGATCAGTTTAATTGATGATCATCAGATTCAAACCCTTATTTGTGTGACCCAATTAGGTTCAGTTCTTTATGGTAATGGGATATGTCATGATCTCTATCATCGACATCATCGAAACTTCTTTCGATGGATCAAAACTCTTCTGATTCGAATAACTAGAATGATCGATCATCTAAATCATTCTAATTGCTCCCAAAATCCACCAGCGATACCTAGCAGTATATGGTGGCAACCCATTAAAGCTGAATGCGAATCTCTTGGTGCAGCTACCTATGTGATTAAGTTCTTCTATCTTGAGCCCCGATCAGATTAGGGTTAAGGTGAACTCGTCAAACCCTAGTTTCTGTCATATGATGTAATCATTCGATTCGAGTCCGATGTGAAAATCTAAATAGAAACTTTTTCTATTATTTTACTCTACCATGGCCATGGACTTCTGAACTTGATTCTCATGATTATCATAGGGCTGCTCCTCTACCACCGAGGTAGATAGATTCCATCTTGATGCAATCCAGTTCCTACAATGAACATGTCATAGCCAACATACACCTTAGGATTCCATATGGCTAGAAGATCGAGTAATGGTGTAGTCAAACTATAACACCCTCAAGGTGAACTACCGATACACCTCAGGTCAAAGAACCAGACACACCACTACAGCATTGAGTCAGTCATTGATGAGAAGGTAGACTTCCTAATGACTACTCGAGGTGGTCACACTCAGTGCCCTCATTCTCTAACGAGTACCTATACTCTCGCTCTGGTGTCTCCACACCGTAGACTCAAGACTCATCTACTAAAAAGAAGCGATTGTACACCAACCTTCCAGATCAATCACTATTCTCGTGATAATCCTATGGTCGGGAGCATTTTATGAGTTAACAATGATTATTCATGTCTTAAATTTTCAACTCTTGAAAATATGAATTATCATTACCATTTACTCAAAGGATATATCACAGACACTAAATACACATATGTGATAGAAAATAATCTATTTTATTGATATTAGTCAAAATTATAATTTTGCTCCTAAAAGTGTATTATTAGTGTCAGCCAATTCTGGCTTCTAGGGCACATATATCTAACAGTAGCCCACTACGGACTTGAGGTTCAGATATGAGGACCTTGAGAGGCTTGGTAGGTGCTCTAGAGACCTGGGACACAAGATGGAGCAAAGGATCAGAGCCTGAAGAAGTATCAGTCAAGATAAGAGATTGGCACACAGTCGGGCTGGCTCGGACTAAGATCGAGCTGGTTCAGATTGAGACTATTGCCTAGAGGTAGCAACCCAAGAGGAGGGGTGAATTGGGTTCTTATAAAATTTTAGCCAAATTTAAAATCTAAACAAGTATGTGCAATTAATTAGGTTAATTGAAGTGTTTATAAAGTGCATACAATGGAACAGTGGAAATGGGATATGAAGATTGTAATTCAAGAATTAAAACTAAGCAAGCAAGAATTGAATGTAAGAAAAATAATCTAGACAAGGCATGACACAAATATATAAGAATTTTATAGTGGTTCGATGCAACCCGCACCTACGTCCACTCCTCAAACTTCTCGTAGAAATTTTACTATAATTTCACTAATTATAGTGTATTTATTTTTTTGGGCTCACAAATAAATCCAATCGATTTTTTGGGATCACCAATCAAAACTTTACATCGATAGTTTTTCGGGCTTACTATCAATCTAGTTGATTTTGCGGGCTCACCAATCGAAACCTACAATATCTAATTACGGGCTTAGACCAGTCTAAATTCCAAGTTTCTTTTTTCTAAAGAAACTTGTAAAGAAATAAAATACAAGATACAGAAGTTCAGCTCAAAAAAAAATAGAAAATATAAATTCTTTGAAGCTCGGACAAATTGCTGAATGTATGCTCTTTTGAAGCTTCACTTCTCTTCAAATGATGCTTGAGAGGTTATAATAGATGTTGGAGAAGATATTTCTTGAATGTCCTCTGATTTTACTACTTGGTTCCTCTCTTTTTTCTCTTCTTTTGATGTACAATGGAGCTCACTCAAATTTAAAAATAATTGTTCTTTTAATCTCACTTAATCTTGCTTCCAAATTAATTCTCTATCTTTAAATACTCTTGGAGATGGTTGGAGAATGAGTTCTAGCCGTTAAAAGCTCTAAAATAGCCGTTGGAGATGAAAAAGAGCTGTTGGAGAGATTGCAGAAACTGATCGTTAAAGGCTGTCAGACACCATCGAGTTGGCTCGATTCTAGCTTAGAGCTGGCTCGATTCTGTTTAGAGCTGGCTCGAACTACAAAACTCAAAAAATTAGTTTTCAGTTATCCTGAGAGAACTGGCTCAGATCCAAATCGAGCTAGCTCGACCAGCAGAATAGAAAAATATCTTTTCTATCATCATGAGAGTGCTGGCTTGGATCTAATTAGAGCTGGCTCGACTGTGTGCCAAATCAAAGTATCAATCTTGTTTCGTGCCAGAGCTTGCTCTATTCTTGGGCAGGTCAGTTCTAAACTTATCAACTTTATTTTTCTTCATTGCTTGATTTTCCAAACTTGAATTTCTTGATTCTAAATCTTTCAAATGATATATATTTCTTTCTCTTTTATTTTTTTTATAATGAGCCATCTAATTTATGAAAACTTTTTTTTTAGGTGCTTTGGTTTGACATCTTGAGAGGATTTCTTCCAAAGATAATTTCTTCAATGTGAACATTTGAGAAATCCTATATTCATTCTTGAAATATATGATTAGTAATATTTTTATTCAATATTTTATAATCATCAAAATTAATCATAGGATCAATAATCCTTTTTTTTTTGATGATGACAAAACTTTGAGTATATGCACAATAAAAATAAATAATATGTTTCAATGCATTTTGCCAATATGTATCTGAAGGAAATCGAGCAGGATTTTTAGCATACATTTTCAAAATATTTTTAAAATTAAAGTAGTAAAAACTAAAATTAATCAAATATTAATCTACTGTATGCATTGATCTAATCAATTTAAACCCTACTTAGGATCTAGATATGCTATTATGTAATTTAAAATTTAAATATGATCGATTAGCAAATTGAATATGTTGATCGATACGAGTTCAGAACTCGATACCTATGCACGGGTAGCTGATCACCATAATCTAAATCCACTAAATAATGCTTTGGTATCACAGCACAGCCGCATACGTGTTTGGCCTCTATGGTTGGTCCACATGGAGCTCCTGGTCTCGATCAGCCCCACTGGAGTGCTAGCTCCTCGTCGAGGCCTTCAATGACTGATCATGATCGATCCAATCGATCATTTTTTTTTTGATCTCTTAGATATTCTAGAAAATCAAAACATGTGCTTTAGAGGATGATAAAGGGGTGTTTCAAATTTGGTGGCGATCCGATGCTCACAACACTCGATCTCTCCATCCGAACCTAGATTCCTAAGTCTTGGGTTTCACCCAGTCCAAAAACTCTGATGCACTGAAAACCCTCTCACGCTCTCTCTGTGTAGAGTTTTTTCATGAAATAAGTTTTTATGAAAAGATAACTTTAGAATCTATAAACCCTATTTAGATCATATCTAAAAATTGAGTGTCCTTAGATATGAAAATCTAAAGAGAATAGAGGCCTAAAGAAAAAATAAAGTGCTGTAGGATTCTGCTCACCTTCACTCCAAGATTTTTTTTGCCAAAAACCAATGCCCAATCACCTTTAAATTTTTACCATTGAAAGGTGACCTCTCAGGCTTCATGCACAAAAATTTTCATAATTTATTGCAAGAAAAATAAGTAGAAATTCTATATGGAGTGGATAGGTTAAGATTGGTTGAACTAGTTTCAACCAATTTTTAGTATTTGAATTCAAATGGGGTCTTATCCTTTTCCAACGCCTCATCCAAGAGGATGACGAGCAGAAAGACTCTCCTTCTACTCGTCCTTTATCAAAAATCATAAAAAAAATATGTGATAAAAAGTTTAGGTAGGCATGGAGAATAGATAAGGAAGAGATTAGGTTTTTCAAATTTCAAACCAACTAAGTTAAATTCAAAATTCAACTTAGTTTGAACTGGTCCAACCCTTAGACTAGGTCAAAGGCAGAAGAGAGGAAGGGCACACATTCATTTCTGAATGAGAAATCTCATGCAAAAATTAGAGGAGGGCATGGGTCAAGGTGGAAAAGTCAAATATGGTGGGCGCTAGGGAGAATTTAAATTCAAATCTCATTTGACTTGGTCCTAATTGGTTTCAACCAAACCAATTAATTTAAACCAATTAGATTAGATTTAATCCAACCAAATTAGGCTTAATTTAAACTAATAAAATTTTAATCAAAATAAAAATTAATTAGGTTCAGGTCCTAATCAAATCAGATTGAATCTTCCTTAGCGATTAGATCATCTCAGGACCTGATCGGGTCAAACTCAATTGAATCAAATTTAATTGGACTTGATCAAATCCTCATTACTCAATTAAATTAAGCTAATCAGTAATCAAATTATTAATTAATCCTTCAAAAATATTAGAGTCCTAATCGGATGGATTACCGGGCATTAGAGTCCCATCAACATGAAACTCCTGAAGAGTTTCAATCCAGTGGGACTCTTGAACCCAGTATCCTAAATGAATGGATCTCAAGATTATAGAGTCTCAGACTAGTGGGACTTTTGATCAGAGAGTTCTAGATAAGTAGGACTCAGAGTTCCAGTCCACTAGGACTCTTGGTCAGAGAGTTCCAATCCAGTGGGACTCTTGACCATAGAGTCCCAGGTCATCAGGACTCTTGTTCAGAGAGTCCTGAACACAAAGGACTCAGAGTCCCAGTCGAGTGGGACTCTTGATCACAGAGTCCTAATTCAGTGGGACTCTTGACCATAGAGTCCTAGGTCATCGAGACTCAATATCAGCCATCAGATCAGATAAAAACTCCTATTATGTGTGACCCCATAGGTTCGAATCCTTAGCCGGTAGCACAAAAAATAATTTTCTATATCAATTGATGTGACCATCTAGCAATGATATCCGATGTTCGGATAGGTCAAAAAATTGCAATGCAACAATGATGAACCTATGGCATATGGTTACCGTATAATTCATCCCCTTGATCTTGATGCTCAAAGGACGATCTAGGATTTACTATCAATCCTAAAATTTATCCACAGTGTATTTCAAAACTCAGTGTCCATCACATGGACCACCCTGACCGAGGGTTTGCTAAATTGAAATACAGTGATGCACTTGCTCTAACACTTGGAGGGGTTAATTCTATCTTGACTCACACACCGACAAGCCAAGTACTTGACTACATCCAGTAGCCTTCCATTACTGAATTAGAAATTTAGATAGTCCGGTACCTAAGTGCAATAAGTTTCTTGTAGGTCACTATGGTGATCTCTGGTCTAAGGGACACTTATACCCATATCCTTCGTGAGCAACTCTTGACAGTAGAGAGCTCCGTAGTTAGATCATGTTCAGTAAAATATATTCCTACACTTCATCTACATGCTATAATAGTATCTCCATACTTCTTGGTTAAGAGGACAACTAATACTTATAGCACACAGTGACCTACACTCGATACGTTATCATCCTGGGTAACAACGAATCATTTGGTTGCGAACACGTTTGAGGACTAAATGATAAATCCTTCTTTATCGAGTTTAAATAATCCTAAGAACTTCATCATAGAAGAGTTCATTACAGAAAGATACACAAAGTGATAAAAAGGCCAAAATAATAATTTTATTTATTAATAATTTAAGTATAATTATATTTAGCTCAGCCATCTATAATCTAGATAATTGACTTTAGGATACAATTTTCAACAACTCTCACTTAGAGTAAAGCCACTTAGAACAATATCGAATACCCATCTTCCATTTGTGATTATCGAACTCTTTGATTCCTAGAGCTTTAGTAAAGGGGTCGGCCACGTTCTTCTTTCCATCGATCTTCTGAAGCTCGACGTCACCTTACTTCGTGATTTCTCATATAAGGTGCTAGCGATGCAGAATATGTTTGGTGTGCTGATGTTCCTTTAGCTTCTTCACTTGAGTTATGGCTCCAGTGCTATCACAGTATAGCAGAACTAGACCATTCAAGGAGGGTGCCACTCCCAGCTTATTGATGAACTTCTATAGCCACATAGCTTCCTTCACAGCATCAGATATCGTGACATATTCCACCTCGCACACAGAATCGACTATAGTGTGCTGCTTAAAACTCTTCTAGTAGACTACTCCATCATTTAGGATAAATACAAAATCTGATACATTTTTGTTATCATCATGATCTGACTGAAAATTAAAATCAGTATATCCCATAAGTTTCAAGTCAGTATCTCTATAGATGAGCCACTGATCCTTAGTATTTCTCAAATACTTCAGGATTATCTTCACAACCTTCTAGTGATTCTCACTTAGATCAGACTAGTATCTGCTCACTACCCCTAGTGAGTGTGCCACGCCTGGTTTGTTGAAAGAAAAATCTAGTTTTTCGAATCAGGTTCGTTCAGATCTGATTGGATCAAAAGAGATATTTCAAAAATTTTTCTCTTGAATTCTGATCAGATCTAAGATTTTTTAGATCAGATATTATTGATCTAATAAAACAAGTAAATAAAAATAAAAAATAAATTAAATCTAAGTTAATTTTACTTTGTAGTGGGTGATCAGATTACCCTATGATGATTCTGATGTCTCTCTGAGGTTCTGGATCTAGCCATGCAAGTGCCTGACCTCTATCAGTGTCCACTCAGGTAGGATATGGAGATCTTCTCCTTCTTTATCACTTCTCCAAATATCATATCTAGATCTAATTTGGAAGATCTTCAAAACTCCTTTTGAAGATAGGATGTCGTCTCTCGCAGCAGTGCTGCCTTCTTCCTTTCTCGTTGCCTTTCTCTTGCTTGGATCGCACCAAACTGAAGCCTAAAAAATTCTTGGGCATGGATAGGAGAGAGAAGACTTGAAGATGGCATGGAGGATGGAGAGGAGCAATCTTGTGGCATGGGCAATGGGCAAGAGATCTAAATCCTAGGCGCAGACAGGGTTTATATAGATCCTGCTGCACCATACAGTGCCACATCATCACGGCCAATCATGGCCTTTTGTATAATTAGATCTAAATCTGATTGATGGGATGACATCATCTGATCCAATTAAATTGGAGTCTCTCAAAAATATTCTTAGGTGGTGCCAAGACTGGTCAAAGAAGACTCTTTTGGTGCCACCTTAGTTGAATGCATCAAGCAATTGGAGTCCCATCTGTATGGAACTCCAGACATCATCATCCTTGGGTGCATGCCTCCCTAGGTGTGCACCCCTTTTCCTTCCTCTTTTTAGTAAAGAGACAAACTACCATCTGCTCTCCTATGGGTGCATGACACGTGGGCAGATGTCTAAGTGTCAAAAGTCAATGTTTGACCAAATGTCCGAAATAAGATTTAGTAGGTAATGAAAAATGGTAGGTATTATCTCAAATTCATCTCATAAATTAAGACAATCTTTTTCTGACCTGGACAAGCTCCAGTCAGACCAAGTAAAGATTCTTGAGTGAGCCCAAATCAGTCAAAATTTTTTTTAATAATAATTAAAGAAAAACATTAGGCTTAATTATGTGCTAGCACGATTTTCTTGAACCTAATTGAATTTAATTCAAATCAATTGAATTGGGTTAATCTAATTGATGATATCCAGATCGAAACCCTTGTTTGTGTGATCCAGTTAGGTTCAATTCCGTATGGTAATGAGATATGTCACGATCTTTATCATCGATATCATCGAAATACCTTCTGATGGATCAAAACTTTTCTGATTCAGATAACTAGTATAATTGATCATCTAAATCATTCTAATTGCTCTCAAAATTCACTAGTGACATCTAGCAGCATATGGTGGCAACCCATCAGAATTGAAAATGAACCTCTCAATGTAGTTACCTGTGTGATTAAGTTCTTTTATCTTGAGCCCCGATCGGATTAGGGTTAAGGTGAACTCATCAAACCCTAATATCCGTCATATGATTAATCATTTGGTTCAAGTCCAATATGAAAATCTTAATAGAAACTCTTTCTATTATTTGACTCTGCTATGGCCATGGGCTTATGGACTTGATTTTTATGATCATCATAGGGCTACTCCTCATCTATCGAGGTAGATAGATTTCCTCTTAGTGCAATCCAATTCCTATAATGAATATGCTAAAGCCAATATACACTTCAGAATTCTGAATGGCTAGGAGATCGAGTCATAGTATAGTCAAACTATAACACCCTCAAGGTGAACTGCCGATGCACCTCAGGTCAAAGAACCATACACACAACTGTAGCTTCAAGCTAGTCATCAACAAGAAGGTAGACTTCCTAATGACTGCTCGAGGTGGTCATGCACAGTGCCCTCATTCTTTAACGAGTACCTATACTCTCGCTCTAATGTCTCTACACCATAGACTCAAGACTCATCTACTATAAAGAAGTGATCATACACCAACCTTTCAGATCAATCACCATCCTCATGATGATCCTACGATCAAGAGCATTTTATGAGTTAATAATGAAAATTCATGTCTTAATTTTTAACTCTTGAAAATAAGAATTATCATTGCCATTAACTCAAGGGATGTATCACAAACACTAAATACACATTATGATAGAAAATAATCTATTTTATTATTTATAGTCAAAGTTATAATTTTGTCCTTAGAAGTGTATAACAAGTGTCAGCCAATTCTGGCTTCTAAGGCACACATATCTAACATGATCTCGTACACATCATGACGTACATAATAGAATCCACTATCGAAGCATATGGTATTCTACTCATACGCTCTCTCTCTTGAGGAGTTGTCGGACAATCCTTCTTCGAGAGCAAAATTTCATGGTCTATCGGGAGATAGCCCTTCTTGAAATTCTCCATGCTAAACCTCTTCAGCACGGTATCAATGTACGTGGACTGGGATAATCCTAGCAACCTTTTAGATCTATCCCTATAGATCTTCATCCTTAGGATGTAGAAAGCTTTTCTCAAGTCCTTCATGGAGAATTGAGACGACAGCCAAACCTTTATTTCTTATAATGCAGGGATGTTATTTTTGATTAAGAGAATGTCATCTACATACAGTACAAGGAATACAACAACAGAACCGTTGGTCCATTTATATACGTAGGGTTCTTCTCTATTCTTAATGAAGCCATACGTTCTGATTACTTTATCAAAATGCATGTTCCAACTCCGTGATGCCTGCTTCAATCCATAGATGGATTTTTGAAGCTTGCACACCTTAGACTCATCTATGGATGTAAAATTCTCAGGCTGTATCATATACACCTCTTTATCTAGCTCTCTATTTAGGAAAACTATTTTTACATCTATTTGCCAGATCTCATAATCTAGGTATGCTGCTATCACAAGCATGATCCGAATAGATTTGAGCATTACCACTAGAAAAACGTCTCATCATAGTCAATACCATAATGCTGACGATATCTCTTGGCAATCAGATAGGCTTTATAGGTCTCCACCTTCCCATCTGTGCCTCATTTTCTTTTGAAAATCCACTTACACCTGATGGATTTTATCCTTTTAGGTGGATCAACTAGTCTTCATACACTATTGACCTTCATAGACTCCATTTCGGGCTTCATGGTTTTCAGCCACTTATCAAAGTCGGACCTTTGCATGGCATCCATGTAGGTGATTGAATCCTCGTCGTTCTCATTGAGTTCGATAGGATCACCATTTTGGATCAAAAAATCATAGTATCTGTCCGATTGACATGGTACTCTATCGGATCTTCTTGGTGCCATTTCAATAGGCTCTGGATTTGATCTTATCAAATCTAGTTCTACTGGTTCACTAGAATATGTCGATTCTTCCATCTATCGAACTTCATTAAGTTCAATATTAGAGGCAGCCATTCTTTCACTATGAAACTCCTTTTTCAAAAAGACTGCTCTATTGCTAACGAATATCTTTTATTCTTCAGCAAGATAGAAGTAATAACCCCTAGTTTTCTTGGGATATCCTATGAACAGGTATTTATCGAACTTAGGTCCAACCTTTTCCGACTGTAAATGTTTAACATAAGACTGACATCCCTAAACCCTAAATTGAGGGAGTGTCGGCTTACGCCCAATCTATATCTCATATGAAGTCTTTGCAACAGACTTGCTCAGAATATTATTCAAAATAAAATAGGCAGTTTCTAGTGCATAACTCTAAAATGAAATCGACAGACTTGTAAATCCTATCATGGATCGAACCATGTCCAATAGGATTCGATTCCTCCTTTTAGATACACCATTATGCTGTGGTATTCTAAGAGGGGTCTATTGTAAGAGAATCTCATTCTCTTCTAAATATATCAAAAACTCGTTGGAAAGATATTCACCTCCTCGATCAGATCAAAGAATTTTAATACTCTTTCCAAGTTATTTTTCTATCTCATTTCGATATTATTTGAACATTTTAAATGAATCAGATTTACTCTTCATACGATAGATGTACCCATACCTAGATAGGTCGTCAGTAAATATAATAAAGTAATAAAACCCACCTCTAGCATATGTGTTCATAGGTCCACATATATCAGTATGTACTAGACCTAGAAGCTTAGTAGCCCACTCACCCTTTTCAGTAAAAGGTGATTTGGTCATCTTACCAAGAAGACAGGACTCACAGATATTCAATGATTCACAATCATCAATATTAAGGATACGCTCCTTAACTAACCTGTTAATCCTATTCTTATTTATATGACCGAGCCTATAGTGCCAAAGATAAGCATTAGTGACATTATCTAGTTTTGATTGTTTATTCGACATATACATTACACTAATAGGCTGTAATAAAATATAAATATTATTTCTTAATTATCCTTGCATTATTGTGACATCATTCATAATGATATCGCAATAAGACATCATTCATAATGATATCGCAATAATATCCCTTTATTGATAAACTATAACCATCTTGGGCTAAAAGCCCAATGGATATTATGTTCATCATAAAAGATGAACAATAGTGACAGTCACTTAAAATGACACTATTATTTTTAAAAAATAGTTCAAGAGTTTCCAATGCTAAGACTGAAACTTGACCTCCATCTCCAACATTAAAAAATCTATCACCATTCTCAAATTTTCTATCAATTTGAAGTCCATGCAATAATTGCATATATGAATCAGACTCTCGGTATCTAATACCCAGGTAGATGTATCACATACAGAAAAATTATAAGGTATTATCATATAACAGTCTTGATCAGCAATCACTTACTGATTTCTACTATTCAGCCTATTTGGGTCAAGAGGACCATTCCTCTCTAGGTCTGCTTGATTATGATCAATACTAGACTCCTTGTTCTTAGGTCCTAAACACTTGCCACGGTCCAACAGTGAATGGAGCGGACTAACTCTAGCCATTCTAATTATTTGAAAGAAAAACATGAAACCTTATTAGTACTTAAATTAATTAATCCTAAAGACTTGGACTTTAGTCTAAAGGTTCTTCCACTATTTTTAATAAATTGATAGCCTCTACCTTCAATTCGAGGAGTTACACTAACTTCATAGCAGGTATTGGAATCCACATAGACTACATACGGGCTCGAGGAAAGCTTTGACTAACCCGTGTGCATCTACAGGTAGGTTCACCATAAATTATTTCTTCAAATAATTTTCAGTATTTAGATTTTGCCCCAGATGCCAAATCAGTAGGCTATGGCCTCTACTGAAAAGATTTGGTTAGGTCCAACTATTAATATGATTGACTTCGATGCATCAAACCAATGATAACCAGGCTCGAGGAAAGCTTTGGCTAATCTGATCATCATTAAGAGAGTGCGATCTAATCATCATATGATGGATAGCAATTCCAATATTCAGATGAACACCAGATGTAAGGCACCTCCAATGTCTATCCAGAAGATTGGACTCATTACTATTCACCTTAATGGGAGGTTATAACTCAGTTATCCCAATAACTTAGTAATTTTAAGGATCTAATAATTTAGAGAATTTAGGTTACATATGATTTTAGATAGAAAGGATACAGACTAATTTCTCCCACTGACTTCACCAAGTCAATAGGTCAGTGCTAGGATCAATTTAAGTCCATGGGCACCTAATTCAGTCTTATTGATTGAAATCAATCAAACTGATTCCTAGTGATATGGGTTAGTCCAAATCACCAGGTGATCTAATCAAATCTCAATCGATCATGTCGGTCAGATAAGTGAGATCAATGGAAGGGATATGCCATTAACTTGTCAAAGATTGAATCAGTGCAAGTAGCTCCCAATTAAAAACCACTGATCTAGACTGTCAAACTTATCTTAGACACCAACCGGTTAATTAGGTTTAATCTGATCAATCTAGTAATTTTGGACTTAACTATGTAGCCATGAATCAAGTCCATCTTAGTCTAGTTAAAGACATGGACTTGTCCAACTATAATTATTGGAGTTGATTCTAGAGTATCCTTGACCTAATCTAATTCAATACTTGGTTAGATTTGATCAATTACTCTAGATTAATCCATTCTTTAACTAATCTTAGGTCTAATCCGATTAATGGACCTAATTCATCTAACCCTTTAACCTACAGTCTTATGATTTTATCTTAGGATCTTAATTCATAATGCTAGACCATATGAACAATACTTAATTCTTTTAATTAAGTTTTTGGACTGATGGATTAGGGTTCAAAATTTTAAAAATAGTTTTTAAATTTTTTTTAAAAAATTATTTTTTATTTTTCAAATGGGTCGACTCATTTCAGAAACGGATCGGCTCATTTCTCAAACAACAACCTATTGATAGTTTTAAACAGAAAACAAAACATAATGAAAATTAAACTATGAATCAACCTTTTAAATTTAATCTAAAATATATTTATATTTAATTTTTTAATTAAAATAATTTTAATCATTAAAATTCTTTTATTGTTCATCTTAATGAATGAGTTCACGGTGGCAGCCCTACTGCCATAAGGGATCCCCACTGAATGGGAGGACATGGCCTTTAAACCATACTTGTTCCTTATGATTGGATGGCTTGGTGGCTTATTCATTCTTGATTACTAAGTTATCTAAATTAAGCATATCAAATATACTAACATTTAATTTCTAATTACATATTAGACATGTCAAGCAACCTTGTTGCTCTGATACCATTGAAGAAAATCGAGCAAAATTTTTAGCATGCATTTTCAAAATATTTTTAAAATTAAAATAGCAAAAACTAAAATTAATTAAATATTAATCTACTGCATGCATTGATCTAATCAATTTAAATCCTACTCAGGATCTAGACATGCTAATATGTAATTTAAAATTTAAATGTGATCGATCAACAAATTGAATCTGCTGATCGATATGACTTCAAAATTTGATACCTATATGCGGATAGCTGATCATCATAATCTAAATCCATCGGATAATACTCTGGTGTCACACCATAGTCACACACATGTTCGGCCTCTATAGTTGATCCACACGGAGCTCTTAGTCCTGATTAGCCTCACTGGAGTGCTAGCTCCTCATTAGAGCCTTCAATGGCTGATCATGATTGATCCAATTGATTACCATCTTTCTGATGTTCTAGATACTCTAAAAAATTAAAACATGTGCTTTGGAGGATGATGAAGTGGTGTTTCAAATTTGATGGTGATCTGATGCTCACAGCACTCGATCTCTCCACCCGAACCCAGATTCCCAAGTCTTAGGTTTCACTCGGTCCAAAAATCCTAACGCACTAAAAATCCTCTCATGCCCTCTCTGTATGGAATTTTTTCATGAAATAAGTTTTCATGAAAATATGACTTTTGAATCTATAAACTCTATTAAGATCATATCTAAAAATTGAGTGTCCTTAGATACGAAAATCAGAAGAGAATAGAGGCATGAAGAAAAAATAAAGTGGTACAGGATTCGACTCACCTTCACTCCAAAATTTTTTTCATCCAAACCAATGCCCAATCACTTTCAAATTTTTACCACGGAAATGTGACCCCTTAGGTTTCATACACAAAAATTCTCATAATTTATTGCAAGAAAAATAATTAGAAATTTTGTGTGGAGTGGATAGGTTAAGATTGGTTGAACTAGTTTCAACCAACTTCTAGTATTTGAATTCAAATGGGGTCTTATCCTTTTCCAACACCTCATCCAAGAGGGTGACAAGTAGAAGGACTCTCCTTCTACTCGCCCTCTATCTGAAATTGCCAAAAAAATGTACGACAAAAAGTTTAGGTAGGCATGGAGAATAGATAAGGAAGAGATTAGGTTTTTCAAATTTCAAACTAACCAAGTTGAATTCAAACTTCAACTTAGTTTGAACTGGTCCAACCCTTAGACCAGGTCAAAGGCAGAAGAGAGGAAGGCCACACATTCATTTCTGCATGAGAAATCTCATACAAAAATCAGAGGAGGGCGTGGGTCAAGGTGGAAAAGTCAAATATGGTGGGCGCTAGGGAGAATTTAAATTCAAATCTCATTTGACTTGGTCCTAATTGGTTTCAACGAAACTAATTAATTTAAACCAATTAGACTAGGTTTAATCTAACCAAATTAGGCTTAATTCAAACTAATAAAATTTTAATCAAAATAAAAATTAATTAGGTTCAGGCCCTGATCAAATCAGGATCGAATCTTTCTTAGTGATTAGGTTATCTCATGACATGATCGGATCAAACCCAATCAAATCAAATTCATTGGATTTGATCAAATCCTCATTGCTCAATCAAATTAAGCTAATCAGTAATCGAATTATTAATTAATCCTTCAAAAATATTAGAGTCTCAATTGAATGGATTATCGAACATCAGAGTCTCATCAACATGAAACTCTTGAAGAGTCCCAATCCAGTGGGACTCTTAAACCCAGTGTCCTAAATGAATGGATCTCGAGATCATAGAGTCGCAAACCAGTGGAACTCTTGATCAGAGAGTTCTAGATAAGTAGGACTCAGAGTTTCAGTCCACTAGAACTCTTGGTCAAGGAGTCCCAGTCCAGTGAGACTCTCAACCATAGAGTCCCAAGTCATCAGGACTCTCGTTCAGAGAGTCCTGAACGCGAAGGACTCAGAGTCCCAGTTGAGTAGGACTCTTAGTCATAGAGTTTTAGTGCAGTGAGACTCTTGACCATAGAGTCCTAGGTCATCAAGACTCAATATCAGCCATTAGATCAGGTAGAAACTCTTATTGTATGTTACCCCATAAGTTCGAATCCTTAGCCGGTAGCATAGGAATCAATTTTTTGTACCAATCGATATAACCATCTAGCAATGGTACCCGATGTTCGGATAGGTTGAAAAATTGCAATGCAATAATGACGAACCTGTGGCATATGGTTGTCGTATAATTCATCTCCTTGACCTCGATGCTCAAAGGACGATCTAGGGTTTACTATGAACCCTAAAACTCATCCACAGTGTATTTCAAAACTCAGTGTTAATCACATGGACCACTCTGATCGAGGGTTTGCTAAATTAAAATACAGTGATGCACTTGCTCCAACACTTGGAGGGATCAATCCCATCTTGACTCACACACCGATAAGCTAAGTATTTGACTACACCCAGTAGCTTTCCATCACTGAATTAGAAATTTAGATAGTCCGATACCTAAGTATAGTGAGTTGCTTGTAGGTCACCATGGTGATCCCAGGTCTAAGAGACACTTATACCCATATCATTCACGAGCAACTATTGACAGTGGAGAGTTCCATAGTTGGATCACGTTCAGTGAAATATATCCCTACACTTCACCTACATGCCATACAATACCTCCATACTTCTTGATTAAGAGGATAACCAACACTTATGGCATACAATGATCTACACTCGATACGTTATCGTTCTGGATAACAATGAATCATTTAGTCACGAATACGTTTGAGGACTAAACGATAAATCCTTCTTTGTCGAGTTTAAATAGTCCTAAGGACTTCATCACAGAAGAATTCATCATAAAAAGATGCACAAAATGATGAAAAGACCAAAATAATAATTTTATTTATTAATAATTTAAGTATAATTATATTTAGCTCAACCATCTACAACCTAGATGATTGACTTTAGGATACAATTTCCAACAGCATGATGAAGTACTAGATCAAATACATGAATGCATACTTTATGAAAGTTCTCAATTAGTCTTTAGTTTATTGTACATATTTCATATATTAATGTCTCAATTCAAATTAATGAGTATTAAGATTTTAAGCATCAAATTAATGAGCATCTTAAGAATTAATTCATTAAGCATATACTCAATATTCTTCTCTTCCTTTTTGATAGCATGAAAATGCTCAAGGAAAGATTGAATAAAAATCATCAAAATCAATGATATATAAGAATGTATCAATAATGAGAGATGTATCAGATTCAAAAAATTAATTAAAATGAATCCTTTCTCCTTTGAAAAATTATTTTTTGATTCAAAATATGCTTAAAATATTTTTTTTCTTTTAAAAAATTTATTTGAATTCAAATATTAGAGGTTCTTCCTCTTTTTGAATAAATATGATTTTTTTAATCAGATTTTCAAATATATATTTGTAAGCTTTAAGAGGAATAGAGTTTTTCAAAAAAATTGAATATAAAATCAAGCATAATATGTACATCAATATTCAATCTTTTTTTTTTTAAAAAAATAATTAATTAAGTTTAAAAAAAATATGTATCAAGTATGTATCAAGTAAAGTAAAAAGATAATATCAAGATAAATAATAGTCATATTTTGAAATTCATTACTTTGAGTAAAAAATTATTTCAATACAAATAATTTATAAGAATTTTGTAATGCTCATAAAAAATTCAGTATCAAATTTGAATTTTTAAATAAGTTTCAAAATTGAGTTTAGAAATTCATTTTTGAGAAGAAGTATATTATAAATTCAGTTAAACTCCTATCATTTGCTAAGAATGATCATGCAAAATCAAGTTTAAAAGGTTAGCAAATAAAAAGTTTCGTATTATATTTATACATAAGCTTCAAAATTAGAAGAATGTATCAAAATCAATTTATTTGGAGTAAAAATATGTTTCCAAGTTTAATTTAACTCCAATTTGTCATAAAACATGATTTGGCAATCAAATCAAGCAAATTAAATAAAATAAGCACATGAAAGCTCAAATTAAGAAGGTAAGTGATTGAGAAATTAAATTAATATTTAATTTTTCTTATCTTTAATTAATTAATATTTTCAATCAAGTCAAATTAGAAAATATCTTTTTTTCTATTTTTCATACTTATAGCTGGATTAATTTACTTTTCAACATTCTTCCCCTTTTTATTTCAAAATAAGCATATTTTAAATTTAGATTATCAAATTAAAATATATATATTCATTCTTTAGCATTATCTTCTTCTTTTCTTTTTCAAAATTTGCATGCTTAAGCTTTATAATTTTTGTTACTCTTTCTTTTTTTTTAAAGTTAAGCATCTTTAATTTGATACCATATTAAACTAAAATTTAGACTAAATCATGATTTTCTTAATAATTTAATATCACTTAAAGATCAATTTGCAAATTCAGCTTGATACCAATTATTTTAGTTTTGAATTAATAAAGATGAATCAAATCAAATCAAATAGTTTTAAGGATTTAGAATGATAAATCAATTTGAATTAATATAAGCAAATCAGTCAAGACAAATCATAAAGAAATTTTTAGTTATTCTTCAAAAAGATCATCTCTTTCTTTTCTTAAGAAATATCAAGTAATTAGATTTAGAAAAGATATGTATTTTTGAGTTTGTCTCAAATGATATCAAATCAAGAATATAGCTGTGCAAAATCAGATTTGAAATAAAAATATTCTTCTTTTTTTATCAAAAGATAAATCAATCAAATACATGATAAATAGTAAGCTATTTGATACCAAATAATTAAAACTAAAGTCCTCTTTAAATATTTGGCTTTAAAGATAAATGACAGCTTTCTTGAAATATTTTGCTTGATATAAACTTCAAAAGATTTAAGAAGAGCATTTTTCAAATTTAATTTTTGAAATTAATCAATTGAAACAAAGTATAAATGTTCATCAATAAATTCTCTTTTAAGATCAAAGAGGTAATCAAATCGATGATCAAAAAGGATATTCAAATTAATTTAGAGGATCAAAAATCAATCAATTGAGGATATGATAATCAATCAAATCAAATGAGATTAAATCAAAATTAGGTCAAGAGAAAACTAGATAAAGGCTCTATGATTTTAGTTCAACTAGTAAATTTTTAAATCCTTAAAGACTAAACTAGGATGAATGCATATCAATCAAGCACTTAAATTTTATGATTGAATAACTTATCTTTATGAGTGCTTATTTCATACACTTTTTAGGAAAATTTTGATAATCTAACATCTTATGTGGTTGTCAAAACTTAGCTTATTTATCATTTTTGTAATCAAATAGATTCATAAACAATTATGCTTCTTTCAATTTGTAAGTATAGCACCCAAATAGTTTCATATGTAATCAAGCTTGTAATAACTTAGGTTTCTTAAATAATTAAAGATTAAAATAGCATGATACAAAGGATTGAACCAGCATGCTGAATTTAGAATGAAATAATAAGCTTAAAATAAATAATCAATATGATATACTAGTTTTGATCAATATATCAAACTTTTAATTCATGGAGTATGATCACTTTAAGCAATGATAAATCATCAAAATCAATCAAACATACTCAATAATTACACTAATTGATAATTAAAATATATTTAATAAACAATAATGACATAATATGAAAAAGTTTAGATTTTATCAAACATCATCATCCATCCAATTTTATTTTTAAGGCATCCATCCATAATATTTTTCTCTTTTCATTCTATTAGATCCTTGGTATACCTGCAATATCATTTGCTAGTCATTGGTATCCAAGTCATCTTAGGTCCATGAATCTTAGAGCACATGATTTTTTTTGAAATTCAAATTTATTTAATTAAGATTTGATCGATTCTTTTGGTATTTTATTTTGAAATTTTATGGCCAACTTTATTATATTTAAAATATGTAATAGAATGATTTTTAGATGAAGTTTTTCTAAACATGTTCTTCATAAATTTCTATTTTTTAAAAGATTATAACCAATTCTAGCTTTATCAAAAATAACTTTTTGATTATTCAAAATTAATTAAAGCTTTTGAGATCTGATAGTAAACTTATTGAACATAGGCTTCAATGTTTCAATCTTTTTTCTTAATTGAGCATTTTCTTCCAAAAGAGATTTTTTAAATTTTATGAGTTTTTCTTTTTCTTCAATGTAAAGTTTGATTTTTTGAATTTCTCTTTCAAATTAAAGATTTTTTAGATTTAAAAAGTACATTATTTTCTTTAGCCAAAGAATTTATTTCTTTCAAAAATTCTTCTTTTTTACTAAAAAGATTATTTTTTTAATTAGCCAAAAAAAGGTTAGACTTTTTAAGCTCTTTGTTTTTTGGTCTTAATTTTTTGAATTCATCCATTAAGTCATTAAAGGCTTCAAATAATTCATCAAATATAAACTTGAAGAAGTTTTCAGAATTTATCTCATTCTCAATGGCTATGAGGCAAAGATTTGCTGCTTTCTCTTCCTCATCTGAGCTTAAAGTATCACTATCTTTCCAAATTCTTAGCATAGCTCTTTTTTTGGTTCTTTTGGGATGCTTTTTGAGTAGAGGGCAATCCAGCTTGTAATGTCCTTTTTTATTGCAATTATAGCAAGTAACATTCTTTCTTTCTTTTCTTTCTTCTTCATACTTTTCTTCATGAGGAACTTTTTGAATTTGCTTGTGAGTAGCTCCATGTCATCATCATAATCTTTACTCTCTTCTTCATCTTCTTTTTCCTCCGACTCATCACTTTTTTTATATTATGCAGTGGATTTGAAGACAATGGTCTTCATTTTTCTTGACTCTTCTTCTTCTTTCTTTTGAGCCATATTCAACTCATGAGTCATGAGTGAACCCATCAATTCTTCTAGAGATAACTTGGTAAGATCTTTCGCTTCTTGTATAGCTGTTACCTTTGCTTTTCATTTCTTTGGTAAAGATCTTAAAATCTTGCAAACAAGTTCATAGTTAGTATAGATTTTGCCAAGACCATTTAAATTATTGATAATATCAGTAAATTTAGAAAATATTTTAGAAATAGACTCATGTTTATCCATTTTAAATATTTCATATTTATGAACAAGCAAATTAATTTTGGACTCTTTAACTTGGCTTGTTCCTTCATGAGTTACTTCTAACTTTTTTCTAAATTTTTTTAGTTGATGTACATGTAGATATTCTATTAAATTCATGTACATCAAGAGAGAAATAAAGAACATTGCCATCTTCTTATCAAATTCATCCCAATTTTTTTCTAGTTTGGGAATAGACATACCATTAATTTTAGTTGTGGGTGTGTGTGGTCCTCTAATTATGACTCCCCACATGTCATAATCTAAAGCTTGTATAAAAATTTTTATTCTAGCTTTTTAAAATATATAATTTATGCCATTAAATAGTGGTGGTCTAGATGTGGATTGACCTTCAACAAATGATGAACCAAACAGGGTTGCTATGATCTTTTACTCTTTAACTGCTAGGTTAATAATCAAATATTAGAGCACCTACTTTAATACCAATTGTTGCCCAGAGGTAGCAACCCAAGAGGGGGGAGGTAAATTGAATTCTTATAAAATTTTAACCAAATTTAAAATCTAAATAGGTATGTGCAATTAATTAGGCTAACTCAAGTGTTTATAAAGTGCATACAATGGAGCAGCAAAAATAAGATATGAATATTACAATTCAAGAATTAAAACTAAGCAAGCAAGAATTGAATGTAAGAAAAATAAGCTAGACAAGGTAGAACATAAACACATAAAAATTTTATAGTGGTTCAATGCAACCGCACCTACATCCACTCCCCAAGCTTTTCTTGGGAATTTTACTATAATCCCACTGATTATAGTGTGCTTATTTTTTTCGGCTCACAAACAAATTCAATTGATTTTTTGGGATCACCAACCAAAATCTTACACTGACAGTTTTTTGGACTCACTATCAATCCAATTGGTTTAACGGGCTCACCAACCAAAACCTGCAAAGTCCAATTACTGGCTTGGACTAGCCTAAATCCTAATTTTTTTTTCTAAAGAAACTTGTAAAGAAATAAAATATAAGATATAGAAGTTTAGCTCAAAAGAAAAATAAAAAATATAAATTCTTTGAAGCATGGAGAAGTTGCTGAATGTATACTCTTTTGAAGCTTCACTTCTCTTCAAATGATGCTTGAGAGGTTGTAATAGATATTGGAGAAGATATCTCTTAAATGTCCTCTGATTTTACTGCTTGGTTCCTCTCTTTTCTCTCTTCTTTTAATGTGCAATGGAGCTCACTCAAATCTAAAAATAATTTTTTTTAATCCTACTTAATCTTGCTTCTAAATTGATTCTCTATCTTTAAATACTCTTGAAGATGGTTGGAGAGTGAGTTCTAGCCATTGAAAACTCTGAAATAGCCGTTGAAGATGAAAAAAAGCCATTGAAGAGATTGTAGAAACTAGTCGTTAAATGCTGTCAGACACCGTCGAGCTAGCTTGATTCTGGCTTAGAGCTGGCTTGAGCTGATAGAGTTGGCTTGATTATATCTAGAGCTGGCTTTAACTGCAGAACTCAAAAAAATAGTTTTCCATCATCCTGAGAGAGCTTGTTCAGATCCAAATTGAGCTAGCTCGATTAGTAGAATAGAAAAATATCTTTTCTGCCATCCTGAGAGAGCTGGCTTAGATCCAATTAGAGCTAGCTTGGTTGCATGTCAAATCAAAGTATCAATCCTATTTCGTGCCAGAGCTTGCTCTATTCTTGGGCGGGTTAGCTCTAAACTTTCCAACTTTATTTTTCTTCATTGCTTGATCTTTCAAACTTAAATTTCTTGGTTCTAAATCTTTTAAATGATATTTATTTCATCCTTTTTCATTTTCTTTATAATGAGCCATCCAAATTTATGAAAGCTTCTTCTTTTAAGTGCTTTGGCTTGACATCTTGAGAGAATTTCTTTCAAAGATAATTTTTTCAATGTGAGCATTTGAGAAACTCTATATTCTCTTGAAATACATGATTAGTAATATTTTTACTTAATATTTTATGATCATAAAAATCAATCATAGGATCAACAGAAATCGAGCCGGCTCAGACCATAGTCGAGCTGGTCTTCTCAGGCAGATAGAAGACACAATCGAGCTAGTTCGACTTCTGATCGAGTCTTTTTGATGGTCATGAACAAAATAGGATAGGATTTTCTTTTTGGTCTTGGATTGAATTTAATCCAAGAGGTTTTAAGGTCTGATTTAATAAGGTCTTAAGGATGGCTAATTTATGTATGGATCGAGTTTAGATTCAAGAGATGAGAGCATGAAAGATATGGATGTACATGGGCTCGATGAGTGCTTTCATGTATTAGGTTAGCTTAGGAAAGTTTTTTAGCTGGAATTTAGGTTTATTAGGGTTCATATGGTGTAACAAAAATCTTAAGATATATAAATTCAGGTATTGTAACTTTTACAAGTATAGAATCAATGTAGAGCTTTTCTCTCTAAACTCTCATCTCTTTGGTTCCAACGTCAAGCCCTAGGTGTTGCTATCTACTTTATTCTTTTTCATGTTTCTGGATTACCACCCAGGTTCTATGATGGCCTGGTCCAATTGGACTAGTCCATTAAGAATCGGCCCAAAACCCATCCAATCGAAGAGGAAAAAAAAGAGAATGAACAAGACTCCTGCTTGGAGTCTTCATCCACGTGACTTCACCGGAGAGAAAATAGAATCCAGGGAGGATTCGGCCTCCCCTCCATCTTATAAATCTTCCCCCCTCCTCCATAACCAATCACACAACATCGGCCCTTCCTCCCTCTTGTTTCTCTCTCTTTCTTCCAATTGAAGCCATGGACACCCTTATCGTGTTCACCTAAAGATCACACCAGAGAAGACATCGGAGCTTGAGGTAAGCCCGGCCTCTCTTCCTCTCTTTCTTCTCCTTCTTTCTATGACACTATGCTTGATCTTCGGCCACTAGATTCGTCGGAAAGATCTCACAAACAAAGCCCCCTATTTTCTCCTATTTAAACCGACCTTGTTTCTTTTTCTCCAGCCACCGACACCATCACTTGCAGTGCTGTACCTATGGGTCATGACCCCACTTACCAGCAACCCACCCCTAGAAGTCCCGGCCGTTGGTAGTCGGCCTATGATCGAAAAAATTGAAGAAAAGGGGATGGTCTCCTTTTTTTTTTAAAAAAAAATGGTGTTTCTTTGAAGGCCGGCCATTTGTTACCGACCGTCCCTTTCTCCATCACCATTGCTCACCGTCGACCACCACCACCAACGGTCTTTCGATCCCCAGCCAAAGTGTGAGCCACCAGCTCCCGCCTTCCCCTATTCGGCCAAGAGAGAAAAGAAGAAAAGAAAAGAAAGAAAGAAGAAGAAGAAAATAAAAGAAAAAGAAAAAAAAGAGAAAAGGAAAAGAAAGAAAAAGAGAGAGAAAAAATATTTTCTCTTACCTCTCTCTCCTCTCTCTCTCCTTCTCTCTCTAGTATCTTCTTACTTTCTCTATTTGATTCATGAACCCTAGGTTGAACCTAAGATGAAATTATGATGATCGAAGATTGCTCTAAAATTCATACAGTAGGTCGGATCCCAATCTGATTTTTGCTAGAACTTCGTAGCTTTTTGATCATGAATGATTTTTATTGAATCATCCTGATATGATCCCTGATGATCCTAATCATGATTGCCTCTTTTATCGGATACAGAGATTCTTTCTCCACTTTCTCTCTCTTGATCAACTTTCTCTCTCTAAAAAGATCTTTGAATCCTATACTGAGTTATGCCTTCATCTTCTAGGGATCCATATTGATTCCAATAAGATGATTTGAAGTCAATTTGAAAGCCATGCCATATGTCAACTCCACTTCGTCATGTCTAGTACCTTTCAAATCTATCATTGATGAATTCTGTTGATCGATCTTATCTTTGATCTAATATGTGTTTCATGATTTTTTAGTCAAGTCGCTTAAATCTGACTCTCAGCTTAAAGCTCCAGAATTATCTTGATGATCGAACGGTCTGACACATCCAGTCAATAGTCTTCTTTCCTTATAATTTATATCCTATTAAATTCATTGGATAGAAAATTGATCATGTTTTTGATATTTTAAATAGAATCATTTATGAAGTCTAAGGATCTAGGGCAAACAAGATAAGTGGAACCTTATGCTTCTTACTTATTTTTAAATTATCATATTTTTTATACAAATAAAATATTATTAATGAATTCATATTTTTCATAAAATAAAGATCAACATATGAGATATGAAAAAGCATGTTTTATTATGATCATTGATTTCATGAATATGTTTATAAGAATGATATGTTTTATGATGCATGAATGTTGATCTTTTCCTAGCTAAGTATCTGTTTGTTTTAAGAAAAAAGATATAAAGATTTGAAAAGCTCTCAGATAGCTATGAACGAATCTCTATAGAAAAGTCAATATCTGGAGCTAGCATCCACAAGAAATATGATCCTACCAACAGGTATCAAGTTGGCATAAGAAATAAGAATCCTGTCGATTAAGAAACATGGTCCTATCATGGGTATAATAGTGATCTTAGTACAAATATCTATGAGCAATATTTTAAAATATAACATGAATATATAATAAATAATAATTAATAAATTATATTTATAAAATTTCATGATTTATGCATGCATGATTGATTTATGACTTATTTTATATTATGTTTTATGAAATATTTATTTTATTATACATGCTATTTTTAAATATTACATTATCCTGAAAAAACTTATGCTTGATCCGGTAAGAAACTGTAGGTTTTACTTACGGAGCTAGTATAGCTAATATCTTTTTTATTTTCTTTTTTTTATATAGAAAATTAAGATTAGGACTAATGAAGAATCCAGGCTTGGAGATATACATAGTAGGCTTGAAAATTTTATGATTGAACTTAGTCAGATCATGAACTTATAGTTGTTTATTTATGATTTGAGACATGAGTTGGATTTTGATTATGAATTTAGATGCCCTGAACCAATTTTGGTTTGATTATTTGATGAATAATAAAATTTAAATCTTTATTTATATTTCAATTATGATGAATTTTTGCTGATTATGATCGATAGACTTCGTGTTATCAAGAGTGGTATCTCTCGATAGCATGGCAGTGTTATGTCCTAGATTTAGGATGTGACATTTTATGATATCAGAACAATAGGTTTGATAATAGATAGAACTTAAAGTATAGCACTAGGTTTGATCATACTAAATCTTAAATTTAGGATTATGATTTAGAGAGTTGGGTAGACAAAGGATTCAAAAATTGGATTTTGGACCAATAGGTATTGTAATGGAATTTATGAATAACTGATGAGTTATATTTTGGATATCAATAAGTAGGGTGACCTATGTTTAAGAAATGTTGACCTCTGAATATGTGATGTTATACTGATAGATTATGTTATGTTATGAATGCCTGTTCCATTATTATGATTTTGGAAACTCTAAATTAGATATGGATAAAGATCTTTATAACTTTTTGATGTTGATTATCTGATCATTATAATTTTGAAAAAGAAGCTATTTAGGATATGGCTTATTGCATTGTATAGAGAGAAACATTTTTCAAGCATTGAATCTACAAAAGGATCATATATAAAATTTATGTATAAATAAAAAATATATTTGGTTCTATTGGTAGGTTGAATTTTATTATGGGAGCATGACATATATATTGTGATAAAAATTTTAAATAATTCATATCACTAACTATGGATTGGATTACTTTATCTTTATTTTGTTTGTTAGAGATAATGAGGTGAACTAATTATTTCAAATCAAAGTTTAGATTTTTGAGCTGATCTAAGGAATCTTACTATTATTAAATTTTTGAAAACTTAATTGAGTTTTAAAATATAAGGGGCCAAATTTTATGTTGATTTATTGATGGATGCTAAGGGTCATAATGAAGGAAGCTCTAGGAGATAATCAAGTTGATTTTATTCATAGAAAGTTGACTTGAGATCACCTAGTTTAATGGAGTTGGAGTTAATCTTTTTATAAAGAAATGCTAGTTGAATCTAAGGTTAACTCATTCAATTAGTTTTAGATTTATGAGATTTTAGATGAGCCATGGAGCATATGCAAGGACTTTAATTATGGAAGTGGATTAACATTTAATTTTGATATGATATGATTGAGGTATAGTAGGGGATAAAGAAACTTAAAAGTTTTGTTTAAAATCTATCAACAATTTGAAAGGTTAGATCTTTCAAAATTCTGATGTAAAATAATATTCTTGTTAGAATTTATCCAGTAGCTCTGGAGGATTTGGTGAGTTCAGATTAGAGTGCGCAATAGAAGTATGGAGGTTGAATTATATTAAAACTAGTTAAGAATACTAGTTCTAAAGCAATAAGTATTGTAAATGGAGATTTGATTTTCAATAAAAGAGAGATCACCATTGACAAATGAAAGGATGAGCTTGTTGATCTTTAGGCTTATTTAGATGTTGCAGTACTATCTTCGGTGATTAGTTCTTTTATTATTAGTAATGGTTAGGAGAATTTTGAGCACCTTGAATTCAAGGTTAATGGATTGATATTCCTTGGTAGAACTTGGATGTAGAATGTTTTGGATATAGTAATCTTTTTTTTTTAGCCTTGACATTATTACTCCATTTGTTTAAATAGATTCAAGGATTTTTCATGATAAGAGTTTAATTGTTACATCGTATAAGAAGTTAAAAGGATAAAGAAGATTGTAGATTATGATGAATATCTAATGCTCTAGGCTCCTTTATTTTAATAGATAGGATCGATTATAATTTTCACAAAAAATAATCAAGAGCAAACAATTTCATGGGCAAGGAATTATAGTATTTCAAGCAAAGATTAAGAGACCAAAGAAATTCATATCTTGCAGATAAAAATGTGTCATGAGATCTAAATTATTGATTGAAAAAAAAAGCAAATCTTATGACAGTATGTAATTCAATATGTGAGAAGGCCACTTGGAAACTTAAAGATGATGTGAAAATAAAGTATCCTTATTTATTTGAAAATAAAGGTATGTCAAGTTTCGAGGATGAATTTTTTTTTAGGAGGGTAGAATGTGATGGTCTAGTCTAATTGGACCAGCTCATTAAGAATCATCCCAAAACCCATCCAATTGAAGGGGGAAAAAAAAAGAGAACGAAGAAGGCTCTTGCTCAGAGTCTTATTCCACGCAACTTCACCGGAGAGGAAACCAAATCCGGGGAGGATTCGGCCTCCCCTCCACCCTATAAATCTTTTCCTCCTCCTCCATAACCAATCATACAACATCGGCCCTTCCTCCCTCTTGTTTCTCTCTCTTTCTTTCGATTGAAGCCATGGACACCCTTATCGTGTTCACCTAAAGATCACACCAGAGAAGACATCAAAGCTCAAGATAAGCCCGGCCCCTCTTCCTCTCTTTCTTGTCCTTCTTCCCATGCCACTATGCTCGATCGTCGGCCACCGGATTCGTTGGAAAGATCTCACAAACAAAGCCCCCTATTTTCTCCTGTTTAAACCGACCCTTGTTTCTTTTTTTCCAGCCATCAGTGCCGCTGCTCGTGGTGCTGTACCTATGGGTCATGATCCCACTTACCAGCAACCCACCCCTGGAAGTCTCGGCCACCAGTAGTTGGCCAATGACTGAAAAAATTGAAGAAAAGGGGACAGTCTTCTACTTTTTTCCTAAAAATTTGGTGTTTCTTTGAAGGCTGGCCATCTACCACTGGTTGTCCCTTTCTCCATCGTCGTCGCTCACTGTCGGCCACTGCCGTCGATGATCTTTCGGCCCCCAGTCGGAGCCCTAGCCATCAGTCCCCACCTACCCTGTTCGGCTAAGAGAGAAAAGAAGAAAAGAAAAGAAAGAAAGGAGAAGAAGAAAAGAAAAGAAAAGAAAAAAAAGAAAAGAGAAAAAGAAAAGAGAGAGAGAGAGAGAGAGAGAGAGAAAATATTTTCTCTCACCTCTCTCTCACCTCTCTCTAGAATCCTCTTACTTTCTCTATTTGATTCATGAACCCTAGGTTAAACCTAAGATGAAATTATGATGACCGAAGGCTGCTCTAAAATTCATACAGTGGTCGGATCCCAATCTGATTTTTGCTAGAACTTCATAGCTTTTTGATCATGAATGATTCCTATTAAATCATCCTGATATGATCCCTGATGATCCTGATTATGATTGCCTCTTTTATTAGATACAAAAATTCTCTTTTCACTTTCTCTCTCTTGATCCACTTTCTCTCTCTAAGAAGATCTATGCATTCTATACCAAGTCATGCCTTCATCTTCTAGGAACCCATATTGACTCCAATAAGATGATCTAAAGTCACTTTGAAAGCCGTGCCATATGTCAATTCCACTTCGACCATATCTAGTATCTTTAAAACCCATCACTGATGAATCCTATTGATCGATCTTGACTTTGATCTAATATATGTTTCATAATTTTTTAGTCGAGTTGCTTAAATCTGACCCTCAGCTTAAAGACCCAAATTTATCTTGATGACTGGATGGTCCAACACATCCGCCAACAGTCTTCTTTCCTTATAATTTATATTCTACTAGATTCATTAGATAGAAAATTGATCATGTTTTTGATATTTTAAATAGGATCATCCATGAAGTCTAAGGATCTAGGGCAAACAAGGTAAGTAGAACCTTACGTTTCTTACTTATTTTTAAATTATCATGTTTTCCATGCAAATAAAATGTTGTTGATGAATTCATGTTTTCCATAAAATAAGGATCAACATATGAGATATGAAAAATATATTTTATTATGATCATTGATTCATGAATATGTTTATGAAAATGATATATTTTATGATGCATGAATGTTGATGTTTTCCCATCTAAGTACTGTATGTTTTAAGAAAAAAGATATAAAGATTTGAAAAGCTCTTAGATAGTTATGAACGAATTTTGATGAAAAAGTCAACATCTGGAGCTAGCATTTACAAGAAACATGGCCTTGCCAACGAATATCAAGTTAGCATAAGAAATAAGAATTTTGTCGATTAAGAAACATGGCTCAGTCATGGGTATAATAGTGATCTTAGCACAAATATCTGTAAGCAATATTTTGAAACATGATATGAACATATGATAAAGAATAATTTATAAATCATGTTTATAAAATTTCATGATTTATGCATACATGATTGATTCATGACTTATTTTATATTATATTCTATAAAATATTTATTTTATTATACATGCTATTTTTTAAATATTGCATTATTATAGAAAAACTTATGCCTGATCTGGTAAGAAAGTGCAAGTTTTACTTACTAAGTTAGTGTAGCTCATATTTTTTTTATTTTTACTTTTTTATAAAAAATTAAGGTTAGAACCGATGAAGAATTCAGGCTTGGACTTAATGACTCAATCTCATGATCATCATAGAACTACTCCTCTACCGAGATTGTAAGATCCCATCTTGGTGTGAACCAATTTCTACAATGAACATGTTATAGTCAACATACACCTCAGAATTTCGAATGGCTAGAAGACCGAGTTATGGCATAGTCAAACTATAACACGCTCAAGATGAACTACTGATGCACCTCAGATCTAAGAATCAGATACACAACTATAGCATCGAGCTCAGTCATCAACAAAAAGATAGACTCTTTTATGACTGCTCGAGATGGTCATGCTCAGTGCCCTCATTCTCTAACGAGTACCTATACTCTCGCTCTGGTATCTTCACATCATAGACTTAAGACTCATCTATTCTAAAAAAGTGATCGTACACCAATCTTCTAGATCGATCACCATCCTCATAATGATCCTACAATCAAGAGCAGTTTATAAAATAATTATGACAACACTTGCCTTAAATTTTCAACTCTTAAAAATATGTGTTTATCATACCCGTTAACTCAAAAGATGTATCATAAATACTTTAAATATATAATACGATAAAAAATAACTCTTTTATTAATTTATAGTCAAAATTATAAAAAAGCTTCTAAAATGTGTATTACAAGGGTTAGCCAATCTGGCTTTTAGGGTACATATCTAATAAACTCCCACTTGACCTAAAGCCAATTGGCTTCAAATCTAAGTCCCATCTTCTCAAGGTGGACTTTAATTTTTTGTTGGCCTAACGGCTTCGTAAGTGGGTCAGCTATATTGTCTGCAAGGTTGACTCTCTTCATCTCGACATAACCCTTTTCGAGATAATCGTGGATGAGATGATATCACCGCTCGATATGCTTTGACTTTTGATGAGACCTCAGCTTCTTAGCTAGGACTATAGTGCCATTATTGTTATAGTACAGAGGGATGGCATCTGATGGCATCACTCCAAGCTCTATGGCAAACTTCTTGTACAAAAGAATGCTTCTTTTGCACCTTTCGATGCAGCGATATACTTAGCTTTTTATGAAATCTGCAATCACTGTCTGCTTGAAACTCTTTCAACTAACAGCACCACCATTGCATACAAACAAACTCCCAAATATCAACTTTCGATTATCTATATCAGACATAAAGTCTGAGTCTGTATACCTCTGGACCTAGAGTTCTTCATTATCAAAGACCAAAAACATATCCTTAGTCTTTCTTAAGTACTTAAGGATACAATTCATAGAAGTCCAGTGCTTTTCACCTAGATTCAACTGATATCTGTTCGTGACACTCACAACATGCGCAATATCAGATCGTACACACAATATGGCATACATGAGGCTCCTTATTGCCGAAGCATAAGGGATCTTGCTCATGCATTCAATCTCCTCAGGTGTGTTCGGATACATCTTCTTGATGAGATGAATGCCATGTCTGAAGGATACCAATCTCCTCTTAGAGTTTTTCATGCTGAACCTTTTTAGTATCTCCTCTATGTACATCTTCTATGATAGACCCAACATCTTATTTGTTTTATCCCTATAAACCTTTATTCCCAATATAAAAATGCTTCTCCTAGGTCTTTCATAGAGAACTCTTTTGATAATCACATTTTGACGGACGTCAACATGAAAATGTCATTCCCAATCAGGAGGATGTTATCCACATACAGTACGAGGAAGACAATAGTGCTCCCATTGATCTTTTTGAAAACACATGGCTTCTTCTCATTTTTGATGAAATCAAATGATTTGATCACATCATTAAAACGAGCATTCCAACTTTGAGATGCTTGCTTAAGTCCATATATGGACTTTTGCAGCTTGCAGACCTTGTGATTACTATCACTGGATATGAAACCAAGCAGCTATTACATATAGATTTCTTTCTCAAGATATCCATTTAAGAATGTCGTTTTCATGTTCATCTGCCATATTTCATAATCGATATAGGTTGCAATAGCAAGTAGTGTGCGAATGGATTTTAGCATGGCTGCTGATGAAATGGTCTCTTGATAGTCAATGCCTTTGCACTAACTATATTCTTTCGCTACAAGCTTAGTTTTGAATGTCTCTACATTTTCATCGGCACCTATCTTTCTCTTGAATATCCATTTACACCCAATATATATAATACCTTCAGGTGGATCTATCAAGGTCCAGACTTGGTTTGAGCGCATTGAGTCAATCTCTGATCTCATTGCCTCTAACCATTTCTTGGAGTTGATATCTGATATCACCTTGTCATATGTCTTGGGATCATCACCATGAATCCCATTTTTTATAAGTAATATTTTTTCTATATTCTCTAAAATGGTACCTAAGTATCTCTTAGGAGGATGAAAAATTTTACCGAATCTATGAGATGGAGAAGGTTGTGTTTGGATTGGCTCTAACTGATTTGGTTCCTTAGGTTCCTTAGCTCATTGCCCATCAGAGATCTTCTCCTCGAGCCTAATCTATCTTTCGATGCCACCATCTTGAATAAACTATTTTCAAGAAAGATGGCATGTCGACTTACAATCATATTATGGTCTTCTAGAAGATAGAAATAATATTCTAATGACTCTTTAGGATATTCAATAAATCAAGCTCTAAATGACCTAGACTCTAATTTATTCACCTACTATCGCTTGACATGAGCCGAACAACTTCAAATTCTGAGATGACTCAGACTTGATTTTTTACCATGCCATATATCATACGGTATGTTAGAAATAATTTTAGAGAAAATCCTATTCAGTAGGAATATTGTTGTCATTAGACTATGTCCCCAAAGAAAATTAGGAAGGTCCATGAAGCTCATCATAGATCGGACCATATCTAATAAGGTCTGATTTCTTCACTCTAAAATTCTATTGAGTTGAGGTATTTCAAGTAGAGTTCATTATGAGATTATGCTATTATTTTTGAGATAGTCTAAAAATTTTTGACTAAAGTATTCGCCTCCTCAATCTAATCGAAGAACCTTAATAAGCTTTCTAGTTTGCTTTTCTTCTTCAAGTTTGAATTTCTTAAATATTTTAAAGGCTTCAGACTTGTGTCGCATCAAATATACATATCCATACCAAGATAGATCATCGGTAAAGATAATAAAGTAGACATAATTGCCTTTAATTGGAATATCAAATAGGCTGCACACATCTGTATGTACGAGGACAAGTAGATCCATGGCTCTTTTTCCATATCCTACAAAAGGGAGCTTGGTTATTTCATCTTAAAGGCATGATTCACAAATCAGATATGATTTGAAAGTCAATGGACTCATAAGTCTAGATTTCTCTAATTTGTTAATCCTATCTTTGGCTATATGATCTAGTCTTAGGTGCCATAGATACCTATTATTTAGACTATCTCTAGATCGCTTAGATCCTAAGGCATTCATGTTTTGCTTTATTTAACATAAATACATCAACATGTAACTGATAGAGATCGTTAATTAGAAAATCACTTATAATTTTATTTTTTTCAAAAAAAATAGTACAGTGGTCCTTAAGAAAGCTAATTATATAATCTTCTTATGCTAAATAAGAAATAAAAATTAAATTTCTATTTGCTGCAGGCACAAAATAGCAGTCCCTAAGTACTAAATCTAATCCTGATGGTAGTCGAAGAGGTAGATTTCCATGACCACAACAACAACCCTTGCTTTATTTTCGATGCGTAGGATCATCTCACCATCCCTCAGCCTCCTGCTCTCCTCAAGATCCTGCATAGAAGTACATAAGTAAGCACTAGAACCAGAGTCAAGCACTCAACTAGATGCAAAAGAAATCATAAGGTTAGATTTAATAACAAGCATACCTCTAGAAGGACCTGCCTCCTTCTTGTTCTTTAGGTTGACTAGGTATAAAGGGTAGTTTCACTTCCAATGGCTATTGGTGTTGCAATAGAAATACTTTTCTCTGTCAGCAGTCTTCTTCTTCGGCTCTCCCTTCTTTTTCTTCCTACTTTTAGTTTTTTGCTTCTCTATAAACTTCTTCTTTTTTTCAAAAAACTTTCTTTTAGAGAAAGTCTGCTCCACAACAAATATTGAGCCATTTGAACCTTTCAGAGAAAGCTCAGTAGTAACCAGCATGTTCATTAATTCAGTCAAGGTATATTGTAGTTTATGCATATAAAAGTTCATAATGAACTGCCCATATGCATCAATCAAGGACTATAAGATCACATCAATTTGCAAGTCCATGTCCAATTGGATACCAAGCTTCTCGAGATCTTCTAAGTCCTAGATCATCATCAGACAATGATCTTGGACCAACTGTCCATCATGCATTTGAGTCTTAAAAAGTCTTCTTGTGACTTAATACTTGGCTGCATAGCTCTCTTCATCAAACAACTCTTCTAGGTGAACCAATATTTGGCGAGCAGTCTTGATGTCTTCATGTTAGCGTTGAAGCTTATTAAACATCGAGCCTAATATGTAGTACCTAGTTTTATTATTTTAGTTCATCCATTTCTCTAGAGATGCTCTCTGATCAGCTGATGGACGTGCTGGTAAGGTGGGAGGTTTTGGTCTAATATATGAGTCAACTTTTTGAAACCTAAAATGATTTCAAAGTTCTGGAGCCAATCCTTATAATTGGATCCGATCAGTCTATGGATGTCTAGGATTTGGGCTAGTGGATTGGACGCAAATATTTTTTTGTAGAGAGTCAAAGTTTTTAGTTATATATTATAATTAGACTTAACCAAATTATTTAGAAGTTTCATTTTTAAATAAATTTGGCTCCCATTATTTTTTTGGATTCCTATACTTCCTTGGTAGAGATGCAAAAATCTTCATGATTATAGACTTCTAGTTGATGGTGCGGTCCCACCGACTGGCTCATCACCTCACCTAACAGTTATTAGTGATGGATTAATCGATAAGTGGATAACTCTTGTCCAATGATACTTTAATAATGGTGCATCCAAACTAGGTCTCTAATTCATGAAGCTCACCATATTAGAAATTGTGTCCCAAAGTCAATCGTCAGTCTGTTGACAGTTGAGCTATTTTGCAATTATAATTGATTTATTAATTAATAAAAATATTTTGACATCCTTTTCATCATAAGTTACATCTTCTAATGACTTCATTGTTGTGATGAAGTCCTTAGGACTGTTTAGTTTTGATAAAAAGATGATTTATCGATTAGTCCTTAAATTTATTCACGATCAAATAATAGGCTATTAATTAGGACAACAGCGTCTACCAAGCATAGGTCGCTATACGCCATATAGGTTGGTTGTCCTCTTAACCAAGGAGTATGGAGACACTGGTATGACATACAGATGAGATATATGGGTACATTATCATTGAATATGATCAACTCTAGAGCATTCTACTATCGAGAATGTCTCTGATAGGATATAGGTATAAGTATCCCTTAGACCTGAGATCACCAAGTGACTTGCAAGCAACTCATTGTGCTTTGGTACTGGACTAACTAAATTTTTAATTCAGTAATAGAATGCTTTTAGGTATAGTCAAGTACTTGCAAAGTCGAAGTATGATCAAGATGGAATTGACCACTCTAAGAGTTGGAGAAGAATGTATCACTATATTTTAATATAGCAAAACCTTGGTCAGGATAATCCATCAGATGGATTTGATATTTTGAAATACAATATGGATAACCTGATCAGAGTTGATAGTTGAACTCTGAGGTGTCCTACGAGCATTATGGTCAAAGGGATGAATTATATGGAAACTATATCCACATGGGTTCTAAGGATGGCATTCTACACCTTCGACCTATCCGACCGTCGGATATTATTGCTAGATGATCACTTTGATTGGTACATAAATTTATTCCTATGCTACCAACTTAAGTTCAAACCTATGAGGGCACACACATTAGAGCTTATGATCTGATAGAATGGTTGATCAATAATTAATAATCATTCTAGGGTCAAACAATCAATACGATTGATGTTTAACCTAGTGCAAGTATTGCAGGAGGATCGATTAGCAATTAGATGCTAATTAGCTTAATTTGATTAAGTGAATAGACTAAAATTAAGTTTAATTAAATATAATTTAATTAAATTTAGTTTGAGCTTAATTGGATCAAGTCCAATTGGTTTATTGGATAAGCCAAGTGTAAGGAAGAACTAGTCCTAGTCTAACTAGGACTCGAATTAACCCAATTTTCTAATTTGATTAGAATATAAATCAAAATTAAATCTAATTTAATCTAATTTAATTAAATCCTTAAATGAGTTAGGGCTTTATTTAATTGGATTGGTTTAATCTTGATTTTATTTGGTTAAAAAATCTTATTTGATCAAGTCAAAATAGGAGTCCTAGTGTGACTAGGACTCCCTATCACTTGCGCCACTTAATCCTCATGCCCCATGCCCTTTTTTATTTTATTTCTTATATGAAAATTCTCCACTCCCATGGCTTCTCACACCCTCTTTCTCTCCTCCTTTTCTCGTAAGGCAATTTGTTGGAAGACCAAGTCAAAAGAGGAGTTAGTTTTGCTTAGGATTCTATGAGATAGAATCCTTATTGACCAAAACACCTACCCTTGAGTGCCGCCCTCTCTTTTAATTAATTCTTCTCTTATTATATGAAAATAATATTCTTTTTTGTGCACCCTCCCTTGCTGGTCCACACCAATAATTGTGGAGGAGGCACCCAAGAGTTGGGCGCCCCAACAACTTCCCATGTTTGGATATTCCTAGTTTAGGATTTTGATCTAACTTGGACTCTTCTTTTTCTCAATTTATTGGATAAATTTTATTTTGATTTTTTTATAGAATATAGAACTTTGGGAGAGGTTTGGGGTGTACAAAAAATAGAGGAACAGGGTCCTTGGGCGTGGGGGTTCCATAGGTACCAAACTAGGTGTCTAGGTGAGAGAAAAGAGAAGAATAAGAGGGTCTTCTTCTAAGGCTGTTTTATTTTCAATCTTTTTTCTTATTTTTGAGTTTTTTCTAAGAGAGTCTTAGATCAGTAAGCTCTCATCTTTCTTCTCATATTTTGGAGAGTCCAAATTTTGAAGAAGGTAGCATCGGATCGATCATCGAAGAAGGATCGGTACAGTACTAGCATGCTGTGCTGATTTCTTGCATCGGACTTCAGATCATAGATTGTAGACTTATGTGGATGACTCCTAGAGGCCGGATGCATGTGCGGCTTATGATTTTATCCTCAAGCCTGGATCAGTAAGTTAGAATGTCTAACTTGCTCAGGTAATAGATCTAATCTATTAACTTCATACCTGCATTTGATGTAGTGTGGATCTAGGTTGATTTGATCAATCTTTTACTTTCTTATTTGATTTTAATTTATGATTTAATATCATGCCTTGATCATATAATAGATTTAAGATCTAGATGTTTATATATTTATTTAAATAAATATTTAATTTATTTAAGTCTTTTGCTGTAAGATCTTAAAAAAGTTTTCAAGATCTACCTATAAAATCCTAGATTTGGTTCCTTCACACGGTGCCCGAAATATTACTCCACTCCTTAGTTAAGTCAGACCCACCATTTGCATGAATTGAATTTCTGATTGGGTCCCTCACCATATCTAAAATATTAAGACCAATCCATCATCCAACTCATAGCATCCAATGCTTAATAGACATGGTTGCATCTTTTCGGTGCAATTGAATTACCGTAATCAGTCGAGAACAATCAACTCTAGAAAAGGTCCACACATCTACAATGATGGAAGACCTATGACTTAATATTTTCTTAGAAAGATTTGATTTAGGTTTCTTAGATATGACTTGACTTAGTCATAACAATTATGACTAACTTAGTGGCATGGGTTAGCTCGAATTATTTGCCACCTCAAATCAAAACTGGATCGACCTAATCAGCCAGGTAAGTAAGATCAGTGGAAAGAATATGCCATTAACTCACCATGAACGCATTCAGGTCGAGTAGCTTCCAATTAATGATCACTGATCGTATCTGCCAAACTTACCTTAGACACCAATTTGTCAAACCAAAACTAATCAGGTTAGCCTACAATCCAGGCTCGAAATGCGGAGCTAAATTAAGTCTTGACTTGATCGACCACATGTGACTGTGAGTTGATCTTGATTCAAACTTAATCCTATTTGGCTGGTCAATTTTAAGCACTCTTGATCCCACCTAACCAACTCTTGATTCAGTTTGATCAATCGCTAGACCTAATTGAGCTACCCATATCCGAACCCAAATTTATGAAGGTATCTTAGATCTAAAAATTCATAATTTTTTAGACCTGATTAGTTTCATAAACTTAATTCTTAATTAAGTTTGGATTCATAAACAAAGCATGTATCAAAATTCTAAGATTTCAAGATCTAGGATTTTGCAAAAAAGTAAGTTTTTAACTTTTAATTAAGGATAAATACGCAGCATCCCTACATGCCATAAGAGCACCCAATCGAATAAAAAGAAAGGATCTTTAAATTCTTCTTACTTTTATGATCAGACGGCCAAGGAGAATGTCTTAATCAAAAATAACAACTACACTACAAAACTATAAAATCTATAACATATATCACATATAAAATTATAGATATAAATATGCATGCTTTGTATACATCTCATGTATAAAAAATAAACCTACATATGCATGTTTTCAAATCTAAAATATCTAATATAACATCTAAAAAATAAATTTTAAATTGATCATATCAAAAGAAAATTTATTCTAGACATATCATAGATCAAATCTATAAACCTAGTCTAGACATGCATCTTATATATTACATATATGAATTAAAATTTTAATTTTTTTATTTTAGATATGATAATATTTGATGTGACATTTGAAATCACTAATATTAGATCATAAAATAAAATTAAAATTAGATCTAAAGTAGATCTGAAGAATAGCAAATGTAGCTCTGATACTAGTTGAAGAAAAAGTAGCTTTTCCGCCATAGGATCGATCTGATCTGATCAAATCTATAGTAAAATTTTTCATAAAAATTCTATAAAATTTGATCAGATCTAAGAGTTCTCGGATCTAATCCTAATGATCTAATACTAAAATATAAAATTAAAATAAGATAGGAATAATAATTGTACCTGATTGGGGTAAACTAGTTACCCTATCGATGATCTGTTGAAAGCCTGAGGTCCTGTATCAAGCTATGCAAGTGCTTGGCCTTTACTTGAGTCCACTCAGGCTAAATCTAGATGTGCTCTCCTTTTGGATCTGATCTCAAAAGATTAGATTAGATTTGGATTGGTGAAGCCTTCAAAACAATTTTCTAAGACAGCACCTTATTTCTTGATGTCAAAACCCTGTCTTGATATTTGCTTAAGTTTTTCTCAAATCTTGATCACTAAACCTTCACCCAATCTGATATGGGTGTGGAGAAGAGAGAAAAGAGTAGTAGAGGAGGCATGGAGATGGGTTTGGTGACAGCATCTTGGTGTGGGAGATGGGGAGCATACAAACCCTAGGGTGTAGGGCCTTTAAATAAACTCTACGCCAACCCTAGAGTCCCATTTGATCAAGCAATCGAATTGCTTGATTAAATCAGATTTTAATCTAATATACCATGCCTAACATCAGGTCTCTACCTAGTTTTTGTCACCTAAAATTCTCCAAGAATTTGTGTGAACAAATGGATAAGAGAGAAGGGGACGCACGGCAACAAAAACCAAGAGTTTGTTCCATAACAAACTCTTCCACGCATCCTCAATTTTGTGCGCATGCCATAGGGGCGGGCCCATATATTTTTCATGAAAAAAATATCTTGGGACGTGCACCATCTGATGAAAATAAGAGGGCGCACATCTCTTCTCTTCTTTCTCATAAAGACTGGGTCAAATGACCCTTATCCTAAAAGATCAAGAAATTGGCAGGTCTTGTCATGAAGGTTACGAGAATTAATAGGTATTGTTCTGTTTCCATCTATTGGATTAGGATAATACTTTTCTGACCTGAAAAAGCTCCAGTCAAACTAGGACAAAGCCATATAAGATTTCTAGGAGAGTCCAAACCAATTTGGCTCAACCGAGACAAACCAGAAACACTACAGAAGAAGAATGTTAGGCTCAATCATGTGCTAGCATGATTTTCTTGAACCTAATTGGATCTAATCTAAATCAATCGAATTAGATTATCTTAATTGATCACATTCAAACCCAAACTCTTATTTGTATGACTTAGTTAGGTTCAGTTCTAAATGGTAATGAGACATGTCATGATCTCTATCATTGACATCATTGAAACATCTTTCGATAGACCAAAACTCTTTCAATTCATCCAATTAGAATGATCGATCATCAAGATCATTCTAATTACTCTCAAAATTTACTAGTGATACCTAGCATTATATGGTGGCAATCTATCATTGAAAATGAACCTCTCAGTATAGCTACTTGTGTGATTGGGTTCTTCTATCATGAGCCCTGACAGGATTAGGGTTAAGATGAATTTGTCAAATCTAACACCCCATCATATGATAGAATCATTCAATCTGAGTCCAATGTAAAATTTTATTAGAAAACTCTTTCTTATTATATACACTACCATGGCCATGGGCTTAAGGACTCGATCTCATGATCATCATAGGACTACTCCTCTATCGAGGTGATAGATCCTATTTTGGTGCGAACCAGTTCCTACAATGAACATGTTATAGCCAATATACACCTCAAAATTTTGAATGGCTAGGAGATCAAGTTATAGGATAGCCAAACTATAACACACTCAAGGTAAACTGTCAATGCATCTCAGGTCTAAGAATCAAACACACAAGTACAACATCGAGCTCAGTCATCGATGAGAAGGTAGATTTTCTTATAACTGCTCGAGGTGGTCACGCTCAATATCCTCATTCTCTAATGAGTATCTATACTTGCTTCGGTGTCTTTACACCATAGACTCAAAACTCATCTATTTTAAGAAAGCAATCGTACATTGATCTTCCAAATCGATCACCATCCTCGTGAGGATCCTACGATTGAGAGCAGTTTATGAGTTAATTATGACAACACATGCCTTAAATTTTCAACTCTTGAAAATATGTATTTATCATACCCTTTAACTCAAAGAATGTATCACGGACACTTTAAATACATAATATGATAGAAAATAATCATTTTATTAATTTATAATCAAAATTAAAAAAAAGCTTATAGAATGTGTATTGCAAGTATCAGCCAATTTGGCTTCTAGGACATATATCTAATAATTATGACTCAGACTCAAGAGTAAGGAGGCTAGTATTGGGGGTAATTTCGTACTAGTTAAGGACTCATGCATATAAGGATATAAGGTATCTCAGGCTCAGCCTGAGACATGATATGAGCTCGATCGTCGACCTCCTCTCCAAAATCTAACCAATCCTCGGCTACTGATCCTAGCATCGGCTTCCACTCCCAGCTTTGGCTACTGACCCACAGGAAGCCTCTTTATAGCCCTGTCACATCATCCAATTTAAAAATGAGAATGGTCATGAGTAAAGCAAAGTAAGCCCCCCACACTCTTGGCTCTTGGTTGTCAGTTCATGCAATTAATAGATAGGCCCCACATGCCATGAGGTGACACTACTCACCCAACTTAAGAAGGTCAAAAGGTCAGGCATGATCTTTGAGGACATTCAATGAGGGCAAAAAGGTCTTTGACAATCCAGATAAGACAATCGTAATTGCCTATTTTCGCAGATTTCTCCTCATGAACAGCTCTTCAGCCTTTGCCCATACATAAAGGGCCAAGGAGGACCCTTGAGGTATGCTTTCTTCTCTCTTCCAAAATGCTCACCTTTCTTCTGTTGAGTAAGAAACTGACTTGAGCATCGGAGGACCCCTATAAGAGCCATCTTCGATCGATAGGACTGAAAGTGGGCTGGGCTAGGCCAGGTTTTATCCTCACCAGAGCTCGGCCTGAATTTTTTTCGAGCTTTGGGTCGGGCTTAGGCCCAAAATTTTCTAAAATACTTAGGTCCTAGCCTAGCCCAAACTCGATTAGGCCAGCTCTTCTTGCCAACGGGGAAGGAGACCTCGACAGCGGCGACTTGGACCTTCCCTTCTCATTGCAAGATAGAACATGAGGGATGTTAGGGTAGATCCATCAACTATAAAACATGGATCACCCATCCAAGATCACCTATGGGAGATATGGCACCACCTATTGCTATGGAAAGATAGAAGAAGATAAACAAACACAACCATATATGTGGTTCGGCCCAAGTGCCTACATCCACGGGACATGCAAGGCTTCACTACAGAGAAAGAACAATAGAGGAGATATAATCTCAACTCATCAATCCTCTCTCTGAATCCAGAAGCACTCATCCATACAATGCTCTCATAGCAATTTCAAGAAGATCCTCCTCATAGATCTATCAGTCCAGCGTCCTCGACATTCCTAGATACTTTATGATCCTCTCAGCCTCTACATCAAGCCTCAGCCTTTGTCCCTAGGCAACCCCATCATTTCAAGACTCTTCCAACTTTCTTGATGCTCTTATCGCATCCTGAGACCCTTGGCTCTCCTTGAGACCTGCTCCTAGTTTTTCTGAGAAGTCCCTAGCACTCTCTATCAAGATACCCTCCTCAGTTGCTACACCGCTATTGACCCTAGATTGATTTTGATGATAATAAAAATATTTGAGTATAGATTATTAAATTACTAATGTTATTTATGAGGATGTGTAGTTGTAAATTTCAAGAGCTCACAAATATCAAGTATTCTCATTCATCCAAGTAAAGACACATCACTTAAGATTTTAGAAGAGAGATTTTAAAGTGGATACATCTTTCAAGAGATTATAATGAAGATTAAATCAAGGCAAAAAGGATAAGTCTAGCTTACAAAAAAAATTTGGATAAGAAAGGGACACAAATAGTCTTTGGCATGCATGGCAAGCAAACTGGGCCAACCTAGTCTCAGTGGAAGTAAAAGATAGAAAGAGCAGAAAGCAAAATTTTTTATGATCCAGGGGACTGAGCCAATCTAGTTTACAACTGAGCTGACCTAGTGACAACCAGGTTGGCCCAATTAGAAAAATAACCATCCCACTCAAAAAATAGAAGATGACAGAAATAGGTGTTTCTGGATCTCTGAGATTGAGTCGACCCAACTAAAAACTGAGCTGACCTAGTCTGAACTAAGCTGACCCAGTTAAAAACTGAGCCAGCCCAGTGCCTGTAATAGCTAGTTTTTGGTTTCGTAGCTTTTTTACTCCACACGCCTTTCAACGACTATTTTTGGTCTTCCAATGATTAGATTACTTCCAGAAGCCCTCCTAGCTTACTTATAATGGTTAGATTACTTCAACGACCTAGTTAAAAACCTCAGAGATACTTAAGAAAATATTTGGGATAAGAGAAGAGACTTTTAAACTTGCAAAAAGAGCTTCCAAATAGTTTTTCAGTATATTCAAGTATGTGAGCAATATTGTGAAAGGAAGGAGTGACATCTAGATAAACATTTATCCTTTCAACATCTTCAATCCGAGAGAAGTCAGGGCATTGCTATTGAAGATTATTTTCTACTTTTCTCAAGCATTCAAGAGAAGAAATCAATCCATCAAGCAAATCTACCCAGATTTTCTTCTGATAAGCTTCATTGAGTTTATTTTAATTTCATTGTACTCTTCTTTTTATTTCAAGTTTCTTGGGATGAGAAACTTAGATTGGTCCAAGCCTAGAGTTGGACATTGTAAGGTTACATTGGTAAGCCTAGAACAAAACCAATCGGGGTTGATTGTTAGTCCAAAAAAATAATTATTGCATGATTGTGGTTGGTGAGCCAAGGTTAAAACCAACTAGATTGGATTGTGAGCTCAAGTAAAATAATCGGACTGTAATCAAGCTAAGTGATTATAGTTGAATTTCTAAGTGGTTTACTTAGAGAGTGGATGTAGGTGCTGAGTTTGGCACTAAACCACTATAAAATTATTGTATTTATGGTTGTGTATTTCTGTCTTATTACTTTCATTCACTGCACATTACATAGCTTGTTTCATTTAAGCCTTTGATTAGTTTAAATTGTTCATATCTTAAGCTAAATTTTAAAATACCCAATTCACCCTCTCTCATGAAAAGTCATCTTTGGACAACAAGTGATATCAGAGTAGGTGTTCTAATATTAGTTGTTGATCAAACTATGAAAGAGTTAAAGATTAAATGGCAACCTCAATTGGGACTCCATTGGTTGAGGGGCAATCAACAAATAGACCCTCGCTATTCAATGGGACTAACTATACCTATTGAAAAGCGCGAATGAGAATATTCATCCAAGCACAAGATTATGACATGTGGAATATCATAATGTTAGAACCTCACACATCTACAATCATGGTTGATGGAGTGTCCATCCCAAAATCTAAAAAGGATTATGATGAACATGATAAGAAGAAAACTCAACTTAATGTCAAAATAATGAATATTTTATATTGTACTTTGGATGCTAATGAGTTTAATAGAATATCAATATATTCATCCACTAAAAAAATTTAGAATAGACTTGAAGTCACCCATGAGGGTACTAATCAAGTCAAGAAATCAAAGATAAATATGTTGGTACATAAGTATGAGTTATTAAAAATGGAACCACATGAAACCATAACTAAAATGTTCACTAGATTTATTGATATTCTAAATAATTTGAAAAGTCTTGGAAGAGATTATACTAACAATGATGTTGTATGTAAAATCCTTAGGTCTTTACCAAAGAATTGGAAACTAAAGAGAACTGCCATTCAGGAGGCAAAAGACTTAAACAATCTTATAGTGGAGGAGTTAATTGGGTCACTCATAACCCATGAACTGAACATGAACCAAAGATAAGAAGAGAAAGTGAAGAAAATAAAGAGCATAGCACTCAAAGCCGCTACCATGTATGAAGAGGAAAGCGACTCCAAAGAAGACTTGGAGAATGATGAAGAAATAACATTAATTACTAGAAAATTCAAGAAATTCATGAAAATAAGAAAGAAGTTTGAACCAAGAAAAAGAAATTTCAGCAAGGATGAAGGTAGCAAAGAAAGAGAAAGAGAAAAAGAGAAAGATCAAATCACTTGTTATGAATGTAAGAAGTCCGGGTATTTTCGAATGGATTATCCATTGTTAAAGAAGAGCTCAAAGAAATCAAGGAAGAAAGTATTAAAAGCAACATGGAGCAATGACAAAGATTCATCTTCAAGTGAAGAAGAATGTCTAAGAGAAGAAAAAGGCAATCTTTGTCTTATGGCATTGGAAGATGAGGTAAACAATGATTCAATTTCTGAATTTATATTTGAGAAATTGTATGAAGCTTTTAATGATTTACTTTCTAATTTTAAAAAACTATTTCATAAGAACAAGGAACTAAGGAAAGAGAATCAATTCTTAAAAATAGATAAAGCTCAAATAGAAGAAAATATGAAGAAAATACAAAGCAATCTAAATGAATCAAATGAAAAGATTGTATCCTTACAAGATGAAGTGGTAAGATTAAGATCCATAGTAAATAGATATATGCTAAGTTCTAAAAATCTATAAACTATAATTGAAAATCAAAAAATGATCTTTGATAAAGCCGGTATAAGGTTTGATCCATCAAGAAAGCAAAAATCACTAAAGAATGTATATGCAAAATCTCACAATTATGGTAGAAGCATCACATGTTACAAATGTAATAAACTTAGACATAAATTTATTGAATGCAAAATCTTTAATTCAAGCAAATCAAAAGTAAAACAAGTTTGGATTTCAAAAGAAACCATTTATGATAACCCCAAAGGACCCGAGTTAGCTTGGGTACCTAAGTTCACTTAATTGCTTGTGTAGGTATGGTTGGCACCTATAAGAGTTAAAAGAAGATGGTACCTTGATAGCGGATGCTCGAGATACATGACGGAAGATAAATCATAATTTATCTCTTGAAGCTAAAAATGGAGGTGTTGTTACATTTGGAGACAATGATAAAGAAAAAATCATTGATCTTGGTAATATATTGATAACACCCTCTACTTGCATAGAAAATGTTTTGTATATTGAAGGACTAATGCATAACATACTTAGTATAAGCCAACTTTATGATAAGGGTTTTAATGTTTCATTCAAATCATCTCGTTGCATTGTAACTAGTTCTTTAGAAGAAAGCATCAAATTTATAGGAAAAAGACATGAAAATGTTTACATTATTGATCTTGATGAACTTAAAAATGACAATATTGAATGTCTTATTGCTATGAATGCTAAACTAAATGAATCAAGTTGGATTTGGCATAATAGATTAAGTCATGCAAGTATGGACTCACTAACAAGATTAATTAAAGTTGATTTAGTAAAGAGGTTATCCAAAATAAATTTTGAAAAGAATAAAATTTGCAAAGCATGCCAACTTGGAAAATAAATAAAATCTTCTTTCAAATCCAAAAATATTGTTTCAACTACTAGGCCTCTAGAACTACTTCATATGGATTTGTTTGGACCTATCTCAACTAATAGTCTTGGAGGAAAAAGATATGGCTTTGTTATAATAGATGATTTTTCAAGATATATGTGGATTTTATTTTTATCACATAAAGATAGTGCTTTTGATATGTTTGTTGATCTATTTAACAAAATAACAAAAGAAAAAAAATGTAATATCCTATATATAAGAAGTGATCATGGCATGAAATTTGAAAATTAAAAATTTTAAAATTTTTATTCTAAAAATGAAATCAATCATAACTTTTCAGCACCTAGGACATCCCAACAAAAATGGTGTGATAGAAAGAAAGAATAGGACATTGATTGAAATAGCACGAACCATGCTTTATAAAAGTAATATTTTAAAATATTTTTGGGTGGAAGCTATTAACACCGCATGCTATGTGCTAAATAGAGCTCTAATTAGATCAATCTTAAAAAAAAATTTATATGAACTCTATAAAAAAAATCAAATATTTTATATTTTAAAATATTTGGATATATATATTTTATTCTTATAAATGGTAAAGATAAGCTAGAAAAGTTTGATGCAAAATCAGATGAAAATTTTTTTCTAGGATATTTATCACATAATAGAGCATATAGAGTATTCAATAAAAGAATATTGATTGTGGAAGAATTCGTACATGTTATTTTTGATGAAACTAACTCTTTTAAAATAAGAGAAGAAGAGCTTGATGTGGACACAGAAATTCTAGAAAAGAAAATGAAGGATATATCATTTGAAGAAACTCTCTCTCAAGAAAAAGAAGATAAAGAGCAAGAAGTTGAAAAAGTGTCGTCATAATCTCAAGATGATCAAGGTACATCCAACTTACCAAAAAAATGAAGGTATGATCACAATCATCCTAAGGAATTAATAATAGGTGATCCATCTCATAAAATTAAAACTAGATCATCTTTTAGAAAAGCTATGAATCATATTGCATTTATATCTCATTTAAAATCTAAAAATATAATTGAAGCTAAAAAAGATCTAAATTTGATATTAGCAATGCAAGAAGAGTTAAACTAATTTGAAAGAAATAAAGTTTGAAAATTAGTTGAATGACCTAAAAATTTTCTTGTAATTGGTACAAAATGGATCTTTAGAAACAAACTTGATGAAAAGGGCAATGTAATTAAAAATAAGATTAGATTGATTACACAAGGATATAATTAAGAAGAAGGTATTGATTTTGATGAATTCTTTGCACCCGTAGCTAGACTTGAAATTATTAGATTGCTCTTAGTATTTGCATGTTTCATGAACTTTAAACTTTTTCAAATGGATGTAAAGAATGCATTTTTAAATGATTTAATTGAAGAAAAAGTTTATGTAGAATAACCTCCAAGCTTTGAGAGTCAAGATTTACCTAATTATGTATGTAAACTTAAGAAAGCACTATATGGATTAAAACAAGCACCTAGGACTTGGTATGATAGATTAAGTTCTTATTAAACAATGATTTTAAAAGAGGTAATGTAGATAAAATACTATTTATTAAAAAAATCAAGTGATCTATTGATTGACCAATTATATGTTGATGATATAGTATTCGGTGCTACTAATAAGATTTTGTGTAGAGAGTTTGCTAATCTCATGCAAGATGAGTTCAAGATGAGCATGATGGGAGAGCTCAACTTCTTCCTCGAACTCTAAATCAAGCAATCAAATGAGGAGATCTTCATCGACCAAAGTAAATACATCAAAAAAATGCTAAAAAAATTTGGGATGGAGAATGTCAAAGAAAGTGGGATCCTTGTGAGCACAAGTTGCAAGCTTGATCAAGATCCAAAAGAAAAAATAGCAGATCCTAAGCTATATCGAGGTATAATTGGATCTTTACTATATTTAACTGCAAGTAGACCAGACATAATGTTTACTATATGCATGTGTGCGTGTTATCAATCAAATCCTAAGGAATCACATGTATTAGTAGTTAAAAGAATCTTTAAGTATCTGATAAATACTCAAGATATTGGTTTATGGTACTCTAAATAATCTTTATTAGATTTAATTGGTTATAGTGATTCAGATTTTGCTGGTTGTTGCTTAGATAGGAAGAGTACAAGTGGTACATATCAATTTTGAGGAGTGAATTTGATCTCTTGGTTTAGCAAAAAATAAAACTTGGTAGCTTTGTCCATGATGGAAGCCGAATACATTACTGCTTGGAGTTGTGCTCAACTATTATGGATCAAACAATAACTAGAAGATTATGATATTACTTGTAATAACACTCCTATTTGATGTGACAACATAAGTGCTATAAATTTAACTAAAAATTATATATTACATTTAAGAACAAAACATATAGAAGTAAGACATCATTTTATTAGAGAGCATGTTCAAAATAATGATATATTTCTTGAATATGTGCCTACTGAAAATCAAGTTGCTGATATTTTTACTAAACCCTTGAATGAAAAAAGATTTTGCACAATTAGAAAGCAATTAGGTTTATTTGATCCAATTTGTTAAATAAATATCTTATGATAATTGATTTTCATATGATAAAATGATTGATTTTGATATGGTTAGTTTCCTTACATTTGTTCAATTTTTATCTCATTTAGAAAAGAAAAATAAATGAAAAATTTTTTAGACTTGAAAATCTGAATGTTCAAGTCCGTGCCAATCTAAGCCATCCCATTACTTAGCTGATTCAGTTTTTCTTCACAAAAAAACTAGGTCGGCCAAGTCGTCAGTGGCTCTATGTTTTTTAGCAGATAGACCGACGGCTCTTCTATGATTCATTTCTTAGTCGTCTATAAAGAAACCCTAGAATCCTAAAGACCTTCCCCTAGAAATCTTTTTCCATCGAATTTGAGTGGGATTTTGGAATCATGCCACGCAAGAAATAGACCGTAACCCCTAGGATCAAGCATGTTCGATTCCGCCTCCTAGAGGGGGGATTAGTGGTGGAGAACGGTGAAGTAAGTTTTGTGAAGACCGTTCTTTGTCCTCTAGGTCGTCTCTATCCTCCTCACCTCCTCTGGGACCATCCACTCAACCTCCTACTCCAATTTTCCTGCCATCTCCTTCTTTCACACCCATTCCACTCTCCTTTAGAGCTATCACAATTGGTAGAAGGATGGATTTTGATTTCCTAGCAAGTGAGGGTTTTGAATTCGGAGAGGGATTGAAGTATCAAGGATGGGAATACCTCTGCTCTAGGATCAATCTTCCAATCTATCCGAATCTAGTGAGGGAGTTCTATGGCAATGCTAGGGTTAGCCTAAGATTATTTGAATCAGAAGTCAAGAAGGTTAAGATAAATTTGATCGTGGAAAAGCTAGGTAGTTTATTTAGGGCACCCACTGAAGAAGTTGAGAGACTCGATGATCGAGCAAGTGGACTGCGATTGTTGTTTGGACAAGATGATGCCATGCATTTTGAGAAAATCCATGCTAGGGACCTATTCATGGAAAATAGACTGCTTCACCACATTTCAGCCAGGATTCTAGTATCCAGAGTAGGAAGGTTTGATTTTCTTAACAAAAATAACATAGCTGTGATGTATCATATCATTATGAGAGAAAAGTTTAACCTTCCAGCTTTGATTTTGAGGGTGATGCAAGAAGCATCCCAAAGAGGGAAACCTGCACTACCTTACGGGATGTTTTTGACATAGGTGTTTTAAGACTTTGGAGTTAGTTTAAAAGGGGAACCTAATAGGAAGCTTCAACACTATGATACATACAATCTAAAATCGATACATAGGATGAAGTTTAAGAAGGTTAATGGGATTTGGATGAAGTTAGATGAAGAAGGAGAAGAAAGACATGAGCTAGAGCCCGTGCCACAATATCCTGCGCCTGTTCCATCTTCGTCCACTGTCAGATTAAATGAGGATCAGATCGGAGAGATTGTGCAGCACGTATATGATAGGATATTTGGTGGTCTTCCTCAGCTATCAAAGATGCTGTAAGAGAAGTGTTCATCGAGCAGTGCACTTCTACACCTATGGATCCAGCCTCATCCGACCCTCCAGAGCTTAGTGTTGACTAGGTTGCATATAGGATCTATCTAGCTATACTTAGAGCATTTTGATTGTAAATATTCATGATAGGTATCTATGATATGTAATGTTCAAACTTCAACATTTTGTGCACTTGAAACTATTTATATCTATGAATGAAAGAAGTTTGACTTTTGATTTGAATTGTATCAAATTTTTCTAATGAATGAATGAAATTATCTCTTTTCATTCTTGATCAAATCTCTCTTTACATTGTCCATATACTTTTTGGTAATGACAAAAAGGGAGAGAAAAATGAGTATAAAATGACAATTGATAATTGAAATACAAATTAAGTGAAAATTGACAATTAAAATACAAATTAAGTTAAAAGAATGGAAAGAATGGAGCCAACAAGCATTACTTAAGTAAGAACTAAACAAAGAAGGTGCAAGCAATAGCGATTCAATTATAATTACAATTATGGAAGATGCCATAAGTCGAATTGCTAAATTGAAACCTCGGCACATAGTAAGGGAGAGCAATATAAAATTTGACTTAAAATTGAATATACTTATCATATTCAGGAAGAACATATGTAAATTAATGAAATCTAAATAAATATGATGTATGAGTTAATTGGTAAGATTGAATGAAAATATCAGTTTGAAATATGAAGAAAAGGTTATACTCAAAAGATTTTGTCATCATCAAAAAGAAGGAGATTATTGATCCTAGATTGATTTTGATGATAATAAAAGCATTTGAGTATAGATTATTAAATTACTAACATTATTTATGAGTATGTATAGTTATAAATTTCAAGAGCTCACAAATATCAAGTATTCTCATTCATCCAAGTAAAAACTCATCACTTAAGATTTTAGAGGAGATATTTTAAAGTGGATACATCTTTCAAGAGGTTATAATAAAGATTAAATCAAGGCAAAAAGAACAAGTCTAGCCTACAAAAAAATTTTAGAGAAGAAAGGGATACAAATAATCTTTGGCATGCATGGCATGCAGACTGGGCCGACCTAGTCTTAGTGGAGGCAAAAGACCGAAAGGGCAGAAAGCAAAATTTTTCATGACCTAGGAGACTGAGCCAACCCAGTTTATAACTGAGTCGACCCAGTGACAACCAAGCCGACCCAGTCAGAAAAGTAGTTGTCCCAGTCTTAGAAAATAGAAGATGATAGAAATAGGTATTTCAAGATCTTTAAGACTAAGCTGACCCAGCTAAAAACTGAGCTGACCCAGTTAAAAACTGAGCTGGCCCAGTGCTTGTAATAGCTAGTTTCCAGTTTTGCAGCTTTTTCACTCTACATGCCTTTCAATGGCTATTTTCAGTCTTTCAATGGCTAGATCACTTTCGGAAGTCCTTCTAGCTTACTTGTAATGGTGGAAAACCTCAGAGATACTTAAGAAAATATTTGGGATAAGAGAAGAGACTTTTGAACTTGCAAAAAAAGCTTCCAAATAATTTTTCAGTACATTCAAGTGTGTGAGCAATATTGTAAAAAGAAAGGAGTGACATTTAAACAAACATTTGTCCTTCCAACATCCTCAATCCGAGAGAAGTCAGGGCATTGCTATTGAAGATTACTTTATACTTTTGTCAAGCATTCAAGAGAAGAAATCAACCCATCAAGCAAATTTGTCTAGATTTTCTTCTCATAAGCTTCATTGAGTTTGTTTTAATTTTATTGTACTCTTCCTTTTATTTCAAGTTTCTTGGGGTGAGAAACTTGGATTGGTCCAAGCCTAGACTTGGACGTTGTAAGGTTAGATTGATAAGCCTAGAACAAAACCAATCGAGATTGATTGTTAGCCCAGAAAAATAATCATTATATGATAGTAGTTGGTGAGCCAAGGTCAAAACCAACTGGATTGGATTGTAAGCCCAAGTAAAACAATCGAACTATAATCAAGCTAAGTGATTATAGTTGAATTTCTAAGTAGTTTACTTAGGGAGTGGATGTAAGTGCTGAGTTTGGCACCAAATCACTATAAAATTATAGTGTTTGTGGTTGTGTGTTTTTGCTTTATTACTTTTATTCACTGCACATTACGTAGCTTGTTTCATTTAAGCCATTGATTAGTTTAAATTGCTCATATCTTAAGCTAAATTTTAAAATATCCAATTCACCCTCTCTCTTGGAAAGCCATCCTTGGGCAACAACCGTCGAGCCTCTCTCAGCCCTCGTGCCTTCATGGAGGTGCTACTACAGTACTCCAGCACTTTCTATCTTGTCTCTGTGCCACCTAAGAGGTTTTTTCGAGACTCTCAGACTCTTTAGGTCGTCAGGCCTTCTTATAAGCCTTAATCATCCCAATAGCCATCCGATCAGCTCCTGCATGCTCTCCTGGCCGATGGATAGCACAACAACTCCATAAACCCCATGAATAGACCTGGTCTATGAGTTAGGGGCTATAGATCCTATGAAAAAACTTCCACTTGCATGATCGTGCATTGTTTGCCATCATGCTGTTCACCTTCATTGAGCCGGTTCCATCAGAATCCAACATGACTCGACTGCATTTCACTCGAGCACTACTTTCTGTCCACCTGAGAGAGCTAGCTCAAATCTATCTTGAGCTAGCTCGATCTCATCCCGAGCTAGCTCGATTGCATATCCAAGCCAGTCCAATTGTATATTGACCGATCTTTCTCATGGATCCTAAATCTCATTCTTGGCTTATCATGGATCGAATCTCGAGGTGCCAGATTTCAATATTCTCCATCTTGACTCGATATTCGACTCCACCTCAAATCTGAGAGCTTTTTATATAATACTATCCCCATATCCTAGGGCTACTGCTTGCTGCTCATGGATTGGCAAATATGAGAGTTGAGTCAGGCCGCTCGATCTCAAACTAAGTCTCATGCCCGATCCATCTCTACTTAGAGCTCCACCTCACATTGAGCTCTATCTGACTTCTTCTTGGATATGAGAGCATCCACCTTGATTGTGCCCTTCTTCTAACTTGATCACCACCACAGTAATTCTTGGAACAACCTGACTTCTCCTAGCTCTGATACCACTGTTAGGGTAGATCCGTCAATTATGGAACATGGATCACTCGTCCAAGATCACCTATAGGAGATATGGCACCACCTATTGCTATGGAAAGATAGAAGAAGACAAACAAATGCAACCATATACGTGGTTTGGCCCAAGTGCCTACATCCATGGGACATGCAATGCTTTACTACCGAGAAAGAACAATAGAGAAGATACAATCTCAACTCATCAACCCTCTCTCTGAATCCAGAAGCACTCACCTATACAATGCTCTCAAAAAAATCCCAAGAAGATCCTTCTTATAGATCTACCGATCCAGGATCCTCAACATCTCTAGATACTCTGTGATTCTCTTAGTCTCTACATCAAGCCCTAGTCTGTCCCTAGGCAATCCCACCATTCTAGGACACTCCCAACTTTTTTGATACTCTTGGAGCATCCTGAGACCCCTGGCTCTCCTTGAGACCTACTCCTGATCTCCTTGAGAAGGCCTTGGCACTCTCTGCTGAGATACCCTCCTTGGCTGTTGCACCATCAAGCCTCTCTCAGCCCCCATGCCTCCAGGAAGATGCTACTGTAGCACTCTAGTGCTTCCTATCTTGTCTCTACACTGCCTGAGAGGTTTTATCGAGGCTCCAGGACTTCTTAGGTCATCAGGCCTTCTTATAAGCCCTAATCATCCCAATAGCCATCAGATCAGCTCTCGCATGCTCTCCTAGCCATTGGATAGCACAACAGCTCCATAGACCCCATGAATAGACTTGGTCTATGAGTTAGGAGCTACAGACCTCGTGAAAAGACTTCCACTCGCATGTCCATGCACTATTTGCCATCATGCTATTTGCCTTCATCGAGCCAGCCCCATCAGAAGCTGAGCTGGCTCGACTGCATTTCACCCAAGCACTGCTTTTTGTCCGCTTGAGAAAGCTAGCTCGAATCTATCTCGAGCTAGCTCAATCTCATCTTGAGCCAACCTGACTGCGTATCCGAGCCAGTCCAACTGTATGTTGGCTGATCTTTCTCCTGACTCCTGAATCTCATTCTTGGCTTATCGTGGACCAAATCTCAAGGCACTAGATTTCAACATTCTCCATCTCAACTCGATATTCAGCTCCACCTAAAATCTGAGAGCTTCCTGCATAATACTACCCTCATATCCTAGGGCAATCGTCTACTGCTCATGGATCGGCAAACATGGGAGTTGAGCTAGGCCGCTCAATTCCAAATTGAGTCTCATGCCCAATCCATCTCCACCTAGAGCTCCACCTTACACTAAGCTCCATCTGGCTTCTTCTTGCACATGAGAGCATGCACCTTGATTGTGCCCTTCTTCTAACTTGATCACCAACGCAGCAACCCTTGGAATAACCTAACTCCTCTTGGCTCTGATACCACTATTAGGATAGATCTGTCAACTACGAAACACGGATCATCCGCCCAAGATCACCTATAGGAGATATGGCACCATCTGTTGCTATGAAAATATAGAAGAAAATAAATAAACACAACCATATACGTGGTTTGGCCCAGGTGCCTACATCCATGGGACATACAATGCTTTACTACCGAGAAAGAATAATAGAGGAGATACAATCTCAACTCATTAACCCTCTTTCTGAATCCAGAAGCACTTACCCATACAATGCTCTCATAGAAATCTCAAGAAGATCCCCCTCATAGATCTATCGATCCAAGGTCCTCGACATTCCTGGACACTCCATGATCCTCTCAGCCTCTACATCAAGCCCCAGCCTTTGTCCCTATGCAACCCTACCATTCCAAGATACTTCCAACTTTCTTGATGCTCTTGGCACATCCTGAGACCCCTGGCTGTCCTTGAGACCTGCTCTTGGTCTCCCTAAGAAGCTCCTGGTAGTTTCTACTGAGTTACCCTCCTTGGCTGCTATACTGTCGAGCCTCTCTTAACCCCCGTGCCTCTAAGGAGGTGCTACTGTAGCACTCCAATGCTTCCTATCTTATCTCTATGCAGCTTGAGAGGTTTTCTCGAGACTTCTAGACTCCTTAGGTCGTCAAGCCTTCTTATAAGCCCTAATCATCCCGATAGCCATCCGATCCACTCCCGCATGCTCTCTTGGCCGTTGGATAGCACAATAGCTCCATACCATGAATAGACCTAGTCTATGAGTTAGGGATCGTACACTCCATGAAAAAACTTCCACTCACATGTCTGTGAGTTGTTCGCCATCATGCTGTTCTCCTTCGTCAAGCCAGCTCCATCAGAAGTCAAGCTAGCTTGACTACATTTCATCCGAGCACTGCTTTTTGTCCACCTAAGAGAGCCGGCTCGAATCCATCTCGAGCTGGCTCAATCTCACCCTGAGCCGGCTTGACTGTATATCCGAGCCAGTCTGACTATATGTTGGCTGATCTTTCTCATGACTTTTGATTCTCGTTCTTAGCTTATCGTGGACCGAATCTTAAGGCATCAAATTTCAATATTAAAATCCTAATACATCCTATTTATTTATACATAGTATTAGGCCTGACCAAAAACTTTCTTGGCTAATCCAATACATGAAAGCACTCATCGAGCCCATGTACACCCATGTCTCCCATGCTCTCATCCCCTGGATCTAAACCCGACCCATACATGAGTTAGCCCCCTTAAGACCTTATTGGACCAGATCTTAAGATCCCAAACAAAAAATTTCATCCAGTTTTGTTTGTCACCATCGAACTAGCTCTCTCAAGAGCCAAGCCGGCTCGACTGCGTTTCGTTCAAATCCTATCTTTTGTCTACCTAAGATAGCTGGCTTAGCTATGCCCCGAGTCAGCTCGATCTCTGCCCGAGCCAGCTGGACTGCATATCCGAGCCAGCTTGTTTGTATGTCAGCTCCTTGTCTTGGCTGATTCTTCTTCTTGATTTTGGTCCTTTACTTCATCTTATATCTTAGGTCTCCGAAGCACCTACCAAGCTTCTCAAAGTCCTTACACCTGAACCTTGAGCCTGTGTAGGGCTACACGCCACCTTTATCTAGGACAACTCCTATCCTAGCCCTGAGACTCACACCCATCCTAGTCTCCCAGAGTCAACACCCTAACTTCTTCTGTGGCCTCTCAAGGCTTGGGAGTACCGCATCAAATCCTACAATCTTCACCTTGGTGCATCCAAGCCTTGGCACACCTGATAATGTTTCCCTATATGAACCTACTGTCGATGCATGCCCTGACAGCTACTTATGCACACCTTGCTACTGTCATTCTTCTTCAGCTGCTAAGCTTTCTTTAAGGCCTTTAGGATGACCGCCTCCACTGTTGAAGATCTTAGCTTGCTTCTATGCACCACCCTTAGAGTTGTAAGCATTCTTCTGCTTGGCAGCCACATCAACTATCCTAGACTTTTCTGAAGAATTTGCAGCAATCCTATGCCGGTGCCTACTGCATACCCTGACACGGTCTCCTCAGAACTTTGCCTATCCTCCCGCACGTGCTACTCCACCTGAAACTATGCATCTTCGGTGTTGGTGCTAAGATATTGGTCCTCTTGCACTCCTCTGCTCTAAACTCGTATCACATCTCTCTTTATTTATGAAGCCACCTCTGTCCGGTGCTCCACTTGAAATCAAAGTTCTCCAAATGCCACAGAAGCCAACTCTATAATCGAGTTCCCTAAGGACAACCACTCAACGCTACATTGTTGAGCCTACTACTGTGCCTTGGATATAGTTGCTGCTCCTTCGGGCACTCCGCACTCCATGGACCCCTTCGAAGCCATCTTGGATACCTCCACAACCCGTGGGCACATCCAAAATATAAGAGCTCATCCAACTCTCCTGAATTCAGTGATTGAATCTTAGAAAATTCTATCCTAGCCTTCTCCTCTTCTGCCCTTGCACCAGTCATTACTTCAGTTGCGCTCGAAGGAACTACAGTTCAAATCCTGTCCTAGGCTCAGACCTATCTATCTCATCCTGAGACTTCTGAGACTTCCTAGCTCTCCCTAAGACCTACTTCTGATCTTTCTGAGATGCCTCCTGATATTCTCTGCTGAGATACCTCCCTCGACTGCTGCACCGCCAAGCCTCTCTCAGCTCCGTGCCTCTAGAAAAGCACTACTATAGCACTCTAACACTCCCTACCTCATCTTGACACTATCTTCTTATAGGTATCTGGGTTCTCTCTTGCTGTACACAAACCATCCTCCACCTGAATCGTGACTCTTTCTAGTGCTCCTATAGAGGAAACCTGATGCAAGATCAACCATCCAGCACTGGCTTGTTGGACCTCCATGGATCATCTATCTCAATCATCTTCAAGGCTTTGCAAATTCATACTTTGATTGATCTGCTGAATGCATTCTCGACTACTTCGCCCATCTTCCTATAGTCGAAGGATGTATAGTTACTTCTTCAGCTTTTTTTTGACCATTATCCCTTGAAAAATCTCTCTACATCCGCCAAACAACCCTACACTATCCATCTTCCTAGAGAACCCTGTCACCTGTCATACATCTTGATCTCTCTAACCAAGATCGATCAAAATATCATGCATCCAAACCGTCCACCTCAGAAAAAACCCTTTTCATTAATCCTCTCTGCCTCCACCTTCAACTCGCTACTTTCGATAAATCAAACCACAGCAATAATAAAGGTAGATCTGAGACATACTATGAAATATTTATGCAGATTTATGATTTCTTCTTATATGATTTTTTCTTCACTTCCATGCACCATCAGGCTCTGATACCAAATTATTGATGCATCATCATGGCATCACCTAGCCCTGATACCATATTGTGAAAACCCCTGATTTTTAACATGGACCTGAGATGATCTTTGACATTCTCTAAGGATAGCAAACCACTGATCCACCAATTTAAATCTATGATGGGGTGCCTTCGTCCTTAGGCTTGAGGGAGGCGCCCTCTTTGGGGTGGTAACTCTTGAGAAAAGAGAGAAGAGAGATTGAGGGAGAAAAGATCTGTATTTTAATCTACATTATAAAGTTCTGTTACATCCTATGTATTTATGCATAGATATTAGGCCTGACCAAAAACTCTTCTGGCTAATCCAATGCATGAAAGCACTTATCAAGCCCATGTATACCCATGTCTCCCATGCTTTCATCCCCTAGATCTAAACTCGATCCATACATAAGTTAGCCCTCTTAAGACATTATTGGATCAGGTCTTAAGTCCCCAAATAGAAAATTTCATCCAGTTCTGTTCACCACCGTTGAGCTGGCTCTCTCAGGCGCCAAGCCGGCTCGACTATATCTCGTCCGAACCCTATCTTCTGTCTGTCTGAGATAGCTGGCTTGGCTGTGTTCCGAGCCAGCTCGACTATGTATCCAAGCTAGCTCGCTTGTGTGTCAACCTCTTATCCTGACTGATTCTTCTCCTTGACTTTGGTCCTTTGCTCCATCTTGTATCCTAGGTCTCCGGAGCACCTACCAAGTCCCTCAAAGTCCTCACACTTGAACCTCACAGGGCTACATGCTGCCTTTACCTAGGATAACTCCTGTCCTAACCCTAGGACTCACACCTATCCTAGTCTCCCAGAGCCAACACCTTGGCCCCTCTTGTGGCCTCCCAAGGCTTGGGAGCACCACATCAAATCCTAAAGGGGGAGAGGGGAGGGGGAGGCCAGTTGGCCATGGAGGAGCGATGGGTAGAGTTGCGGAGAGGTGCCCGGAGAGTTGCGGGGCCCATAGAGGGCTATAAAGGAGTGATGGGTGGGGGGCCCCATGGTGGTCGAGGGCTGCAAGCGGGGGCCATGGGGGCCATGTGAAAGCAGAAGCTAGGGTTGGGGAGGGCCAAGAGGTGGGTTCTACGTCGAGCTAAGGTCGTGGGGTTTTGCTTGGAGCGGAGGGGGGGATTCATGCAATGCTAGGGGAGGGTCGAGCAGGTGGGGGATTACAACAAAGGATCGGAAGGGGCTGGGGGCTTTGGTAGTGGCTGGGGTTGGGATCGAGAGTGGGTCCAGAGGAGGGGGGATTCATGCTGGGCGAGGCAGGGGGGGTGTTTCGTAGGGGTTTGGAGGAAGATAGAGGGGGGTTCGTGAGGGCCAGGGCCAGAGGAGGGATTTCATGGAGGGGGGTTTAATTGGACTTAGTTTCGAACTTGGGCCGGGCCAAAGATAGGTCCAAGCCCGATCCGAAAGTAAAATGATCCTTATTTTTTGGTCCAAGCTTGCCATGAATGGTTTTGGGCTGAGCCCGAAGCCCGACCCAAAGCTGGCCCAGCCTGAGCCCACTTTCAGCCCTACCAGTCAGGGAGTTTTCTTGCAGATTCTGCCGCTACCATCCCACCACCAGTCAGGGAGTTTTCTTGCAGATTCTGCCGCTACCATCCCACCACCATCGACCTACCATCACCATCCAACTTTAGCCAACTCAATCTCGAGATGAATTTTTGCATCAACAGATATGTTTACTAGTTGTGTTGGGATTAGAAGTTTTCTTAGTACATGTTTCTTAATTTTGATGTGAACGTAATCTAATTTGAATTTGGATCCCCTATGGTGCACATTTGAGCAAAGGCTTGTACACCTCTTGATCATTGTCATATCATTGAACATAAAGGTGGATAGATGTCAAACATGGCATGTTCCATCATTGGAGGATATAGTGGCAATTGAGGGGTGTGGAGCCCTTTATGATGCTAAACATGTGCCACACCATAGAGGATGCCGATTGGGCTTGGACTTAGGGTTTGTTATAGCAGGTGGTTCATTACTCTTCAACATCATTATCCTTCAAGCAAAGCTGAGAGCTGTTTGGGTGGGTTGTAGATACACTCAGCGCATCATAAGAGCTCACTTCATCTATTTGGAGGGTGACTCGATCATTGTGATTAGCTAGATTAAAGCACAACCTTGAGTGATTAGCTAGATTAAAGCACAACCTTGAGACACTGATGCCCACCCACTCCTATAGGACATTTTGTAGATGGTGAGGGAGGGGACATCATTTCTTATCCGATATGTCTACCATGAGGCAATTGGGCTGCTTACTAAAGAGCATTGCCGATCATTCTATTGACGTGATTTAGATTGATTTTATGGGTGTCTTGAAGGCTCCCAAGCGTATTGTTTTTTCTAACTTTTTGAATGTATTCATGGTTTCGTAGCATGAATTACTTGTCTTATTAAGGGAAAAAAAATTGTTTATCGGGTCCGGTGGAACCCTGGACCCTAAGTAAGGATGGCAATGGATAGGATTTAGATAGGATATTGTACTATCCATCCTCAAACCTAAATTTAATATTTTATATCCAAACTCTATCTGATATTCGATCAAATAAGAAAAGAGATACCTATCCCTAAACCCAATGAAGGGAAATCCTGATTTCCCGATCCAGGTTCGTCCAGATCTGATTAGATCAAGAGATATATTTCAAAATTTTTTCTCTTGATCTCAATCAGATCTTGATATGTTTCAGATCTGATTCTTATTATTTTAAATAAAATAAAATAAGATAAATTAAATCAAATTTAATTTACCTGATTTGGGTAATCCTATTATCCTGTAGATGATCCTGATTGTAGCGGAAGGTTCTGGATCTTAGCCACGCAAGCGCCTGGCCTCTACCGGTATCCACTCGGGTTGGATCTGGAGAACCTCTTCTTCTCTATCACACCTCCAAAAATCAGATCTGGATCTGATTTGGAGGATCTTCAAAACTCTTTTGAAGATCTGCAGTCGTCCTTTTGCAGCAGCGCAGCCTTCTTGCTTTTGATCGCCTTTCCTTGATCTGAATCGCACCAAACTAAGTCCAAAACACTTTTGGACGTGGAGAGCAAGGGGAGAAGAGAGTATGGCATGGAGAAGGAGGGGAGAGGCAGCCTTGGACGTGGGAAATCTCTTTCAATAAGACTTAACTTGGAATTAGGGTTGGGCGCAGGGTCTTATTTATAGACTAAGCGTGATCCAACTCTTCTTCCTCTCAACCAATCACAATCCTTTGTGAAATCAGATCTAAATCTGATTGATTGAAAAAGAGACCCCTGGATTCCTCCTTAGAGGGCGCCTAAGACCAGTCAAACTGGATTCTTAGTAGAACTCTAATTGGAATCCTAAAGGGAGGTGGAGTCCTTGTCCAACAAGGACTCCTAGGCGCCTCCTACTTGGGCTCACGCCACCCTTGGCGTGCGCCCTTCTCCTTGCCAGGTTCTGGCAGGGGGACAAGCCCCCACCAGCTCTCCAATAGGTGCATGACATGTGGTCAAAAGTCAAAGGGTGAATGGTCAACGTTTGACCAGTCAAAGGTAGACTTTTGACCAAAGTCAAAGAACAAGAAATGGCAGGTGACCAAAAATGGCAGGTAATGTCTTACAAATAAGACAACCTATTTTGACTTGGACAACCTCTAGTCAGACCATATGAAGGCCTCTGATTGAGCACAAACTTCTTTGGCTCAGTCAGGACAACTTATTTATGATAGTAAAAGAAGAACGTTAGGTTCAATCGAGTGCTAGCACGATTTCCTTGAACCTAATTGAATCTCATTCAGATCAATTGAACTAGATCAGTTCAATTGATGATCACCAGATTCAAACCCTTGTTTGTGTGACCCAGTTAGGTTCAGTTCTGTATGGTAATGGGATATGTCATGATCTCTATCATAGACATCATCGAAACTCCTTTCGATGGATCAGAACTCTTCTGATTCGAACAGCTAGAATGATCGATCATCTAAATCATTCTAATTGCTCCCAAAATCCACCAGTGACACCTAGCAGTATATGGTGGCAACCCATCAGAGCTGAATGCGAACCTCTTGGTGCAGCTACCTGTGTGATTCAGTTCTTCTATCTTGAGCCCCGATCAGATTAGGGTTAAGGTGAACTCGTCAAACCCTAGTCTCTGTCATATGATGTAATCATTCGATTCGAGTCCAATGTGAAAATCTAAATAGAAACTCTTTCTATTATTTCACTCTGCCATGGCCATGGGCTTCAGGACTTGATTCTCATGATCATCATAGGGCTACTCCTCTACCACCGAGGTAGATAGATCCCATCTTGATGCAATCCAGTTCCTACAATGAACATGTCATAGCCAACATACACCTCAGGGTTCCATATGGCTAGGAGACCGAGTAATGGTGTAGTCAAACTATAACACCCTCAAGGTGAACTGCCGATGCATCTCAGGTCAAAGAACCAGACACACTACTGCAGCATCGAGTCAGTCATTGACGAGAAGGTAGACTCCCTAATGACTACTCGAGGTGGTCACGCTCAGTGCCCTCGTTCTCTAACGAGTACCTGTACTCTCGCTCCGGTGTCTCCACACCGTAGACTCAAGACTCATCTACTAAAGAGAAGCGATCGTACACCAACCTTCCAGGATCAATCACCATCCTCGTGATGATCCTATGGTCGGAGCTGTTATGAGTTAAGTAGATTGATATTCATGTTCTTAAATTTATTCAAACTCTTGAAAATATGAATTAATCACCTTACATTAACTCAAAGGATGTAATCACAGACACTAATACACTGTGTGATAGAAAATAACCCATTTCATTAATTATAGTCAAATACAATTTTGCCGCCTAAAGTGTATTACAAGTGTCGAGCCAATTCTGGGCTTTCAGGGCACATAATCTAACACCCTAATAGGTTTTAAGGGAAACCCATGTAACCCATTTCCCAAACCTACCTCATATCCCAAAAAAAATAAACAATCAAAATAAATTTTAAAATATATATCATCAATTTAAAATAGAATTACCAATTCAACAGAACAATTTATAAATCTAGATTTATAGAATCAAAAAATAAAATATAAATTATAACTTATATAGAAACATAATCCAATTAATCTATTATTTTATTCATAAAAATTTTAGTATATTGTGCTTTGAAAAAATAGTACTTAAATACAATTCAATATTTATGCATATAAAAATATCATATTTTATCCATATAAAAAAATATTGAAGTAAAAAAGAAGCTTGAGATACGTAAAGATAATAGAATGAAAAAACAAAATAAATATATATTCAAATAATTTGAGAATTAATATAATTATCCATTAACTATAAATAAAATATAATTATATTTAATACATACATTACCATATCATTCATACATACAGTACATACATACATAACATACATATATTATATAGTAATAATATTGTATGGTATGGTAAGTATGTATGAGAATGTACGTATGTATGTATGTACACACATAATATATATATATGATTATCTATATACATAGCATACATACATACATTACATACATTACAATACAATAAATATATATATTATTATATGTATAATATATATTATATATGTACGATATAATATATATAATATTATTATATGTACATAATATTATAATATATATTTTTATATATATATATATGATATAAAATACATATATATATATTATATACACAATATATATATATATTGTATGTAATCTATATATAATATATATATAGTACATATATATTATAATAATATATATATATAATATATATATATAATGATATATATATATATTATAGTATATATATACATAATATGTATATTATATATTATATGTTGTTATATAATATATGATATAGATATATTATGTTGGTGTAATAGTATATGTGTGTGTGTATATATATATGTATATATATAATATAAATTAATATTATATATATATGTTCTATATGTAATACCATATATGTAATATATACTACTGTATATAACATTAATATATAATACAAATATGTATATATATAATACATTATATGTATATATATGTATGTATGGATGTATTATGTTGATGTATTATATAACATTATACATACTATGTGTGTGTGTGTGTGTTGTGTATGTATGTAGATGTATATATATATATGTATCATACATAATGTATAATATATATGTATATCATTACATATATGTATATATACTATCGTATATCATACATAAATGTATTAAATAATAATATGTATACATACAATTGTAATATATATATAATGTATCATCATATATATATAATATGTAATTAGTATGTATGTAAGGTATGGTATGTGATATCATACGTATATTATAGTATGATGATACATTACATACATCCAACATACCTATTTAGTATATATATGTAGTAACATACACGACATATATAAATAATTTACAACATACATACCTTACATATCATTAATACACATATAATATATATATATTATATGTATGTTGTATTATATGATTGTATGTACGTATTGACAACATACTATATATAATACGTTAATATACAAACAGGCTAGATAATCATATATATATATTTGTATATTATATATATATTACATATATTTATATATATACTAGTATATGATATGTACATCTTATATATATATATATATATATATTATATATATAATATATTAATATATATATAGTAAATTTATATTATTTATGACATACATATAATAATTACAATATACATATATAATATATATATATATATTATAATATATATAAATATATATAAAATATATATATATTATATATTATATATGTGTATATTATATATATGTTATAAAATATAATGTGAATTGATATATATTGATGTGTGTATGTATTATAATATATATGTATATATAATAATTATATATTATATTTATATATATATCAATGTTAATAATGAATATATATATATATTATAAAATATATAAAATATCATGTATAGTAACATAGTATGTGAATTAATGTAATGTTTGTATGTTGTTATGTATGTATGTTATTTACATACATATATATATGTATATATTATATGTATAGTATATTATATATATATATATAATAATATATATATAATAATATATATATATATATATACATTCATGTATATATATATATATTATAATACATAATATAATAATAATATATAAGATATATTTATATATATATTGTTATGTAATGTATACATTACATTACAGTACATTTACATACATACATACATACTATAGCAAATATATATATATATATATGTATACATACATACATACATACATACATACATACATACATACATACATATATATATATATATAATATAATATATATTAATATAATATAGTAATATATATGTATGTATTATACATACATAATACATACATACATACATATATACAATAATATATATATATAAATATCATATATATATATAATATATATATTATATATTAATTATATATATGTATGTTATGTATGAGTATGTAAATGTATGTAGGATTACTGTATACTACATATATATATATATATATTATATATATATATATATATTATATATATATATATATATAATATATATATATATATATATATAATATATATATATATAAGCTATATATATAGTAGTATGTATGTATGTAAGTATATTAATGTTACATACATACATATATATATAATGATATATATATACAATATATATATATATAATATATATATATATATATATTATATGTATGTATGTTATGTATGTATGGTATGTATACATACATACTATAATATATATTATAATATATATATACATATTAATATATATATCTATATATATATTATATATATATATATATAACATAATTATATATACTGATACTACTAATTATATATACTATACATAATACATATACATAATATATTATACAATATATATATATCACATATACAATATATATATTCATATACATATTATATATATATCATATATCAATATATTATTATACACAAATCAATATATTATATTATATCATTATATCTATTATACTATATACATATATAATAGATATATATATATATATATATATATATATATTATATAATATATATATAAATATAATATATATATATAAATATATATATATATATATATGTAGTTAGTATTATACTACATACATACATACATACATACATAGATATATATAAATAATATATCCATATATATGGTATAATACATATTATATATATATTATATAATAATATAATATACGTATATATAATGTATTATACATTATATAAATATATAATATATTATATATTATATAACACACACACACATATATATTATATTATACATACATATATAATATGATAACATATAATATATTTACATACATACAACATACATATACATACCATTACATATATTATATACATATGATATATATATAATACATACATATACATTCGTACATAAATATATATTATATACAACATATATACATATATATGTATATTACATTCTATACAATATATGTATAATACATACATATAATACATACATACATACATACATATATACATAATATAATCTTAATATATACATACATACATTATATACATACATACATACATACTACATATACATACATACATATAATACATATATCATAATATATATATATTTATATATATATAATTAATATTATATATATATATATATATATATATATATATAATATATATATATATCTATTTATGTATGTATGTAGTATTGTATGTATGTATGTATGTATTATGTGTATGTGTAATATAATTATATTATATATATTGTATGTTAATATAACATATAGACATATGTATGTATATATATTATATATGTATGTATCTTATACATACATATTACATACATACATACATACATACATACATACCATACATACATATATATATATATATAGTATATGTATGTATGTATGTATGTATTATGTATATATGTGTATATAATAATATATATGTATGTATATATACATATAGATATATGTATGTATTATATATATTTATATCTATAACTAACATACATACAACATACACCATACATACATACATAATTACATATAATATATATATATATAATATATATTATTTATATATTATATATAATAATATATTAATATATATATATGTACATACATACATACATACATACATAATACATAATACATACATATATATATATTATAAACATACATACATACATTACATACATCATACTACATTATATCATATATATAATATATAATAGACCACAACACACACACACACACACACACACACACACAATATATATATATAATATAATTATATATATAATATATTACATACACACACATTGTATATATATATATATATGTACATATACACACCATATATATATAAATTATGTACATATAACAAAATAATATATTATTTATAAATACATATCACATAATACATATATAATATATATATATAATAAAATATATATAATATATATATATATATATGTATATGTATATATATTATATTAATATATATAATATATATGTATATGTATGTATATTACATATATTTATATATATATATTATATATATTATATATTATATTGTATGTATATATATATATAAATATATGTGTATTTATATTATGATAAATATATAATATATATATATGTATGTATATATTATATATATATATATATATATATATATATATATATATATATATATATATATGTATGTATATAATATAACATATATATATATACATACATACATCTATATATATATATATATATATATATATGTATATATATATATATATATATATATATATATTATATATATAATATATATATAGATATATATATAATATATACATACATACATATATATATATATATATATATATATATATATATATATATATATATATATATTATAAATATAATATATATATATATATATATATATATATGTAATATTATATGTACATATTATATATATTGTATATATTGTTACATTATATTAATGTACATATATATATTATAGTATAATATAATATATGTATATATGTACATATATGTATATATGTACATATATGTATTACATAATATTATAATATATGTACATATATAATAATATATTATATATGTACATATATATACATATATATATATATGTACATATATATATAAATATATATATATATATTGTATATATGTACATTTACATATACACGTATATATATATATATGTACACACACATATATATATACGTACATATATATATATATACATTATATATATTATATACATACATACATATAATATATATAACATAATACATAACAAACATAATATATACATACATACATCATATAATATAATATAATAATAATACATACATAATTATATATATATATCATCAACATACATACATACATACATAATATATATATTATTTATATCAATATTATATATATATATATATATATATTGTATATATAAATATTTACTATATATTCGGGTTTGGTTTCGGATATTATTTATATCCATAGATTTGGCTCTGGTTGGGTAGCACCAGCTATATCCTATCCTTATCCATGCTATAATTTTTAAATTTTTTTAAAATTTAAATTTAAATTTTATTAAATTTTATTTTTTTAAATTTTATCAAATTTCGATAGAGTATATATTGCTGGGATTGGACCGATTTTATCATCCCTGACTCCAAGCAGCGAGCGTTTTGGTGCATCTCTGCCCAAACCATGCATTGGGCGCTACCTGCTAGATCCATTTCACCCCAGTTTCCCACCCCTATCCACAGCAAGAGATGAGATAAAATAGCAGCAGTCGCAGCTCCCTCCCTTCTCCAGTCTCCTCGCTTTCAAATCCCTTGCCATGTTCCTAACCTCACCTTTCCTCCAACTCTCCTCCTCCCTCAAACCCCACCCCTCCCCATTCCTCCATGGTTCCTCTGCGGCCATCCCCTTCCTCCCCAAGGCGTCGCCTTTCTCTCTTTCTCCGGCTGCGCCGCCGCCTCCACCTTCGCTCCTCTCTGTCAAGGCCATGAAAAAGATGCAGGGTCGCGTAGTGTGCGCTACCAACGACAAGACGGTAGCGGTGGAGGTGGTCCGTCTCGCTCCCCACCCAAAGTACAAGCGTCGCATCCGCAAGAAGAAGAAGTACCAGGCCCACGACCCCTTGAACCAGTTCAAGGTTGGCGACTTCGTCGAGCTCGAGAGGTCCCGCCCCATCAGCAAGACCAAGGCCTTCGTTGCTGTCCCTGTCACTGCCCGCAACGCCCCCAAGCCCGTCGATCCCGTCCCTGCCGACCTCCTCGGCCTCCCCCTCGAGTCCCAGCAGCAGGAATAACGCGGGACGCTATCTCCATCTTCTTTTCCTTTTTCTCTTCGTATCTACTGTCCTTTATTGTATTACAGTTTATATTTTTATGAGAACTTCGTGTTGTTTGAATATATCTAATGTTGGAATGGTTGGATTCGGTCGGTTGGGCTTGTTTTGGAATTGCTCTTGTTTATGTTCTCCATATGTTTGATGATTGTTCAATTATGTCCATCCGCTTCAATCTTCTTAATTTTTCAGTTGTTTTGGGAATTTGATGTCTTTTGACTGCATTTAGTGTTGAATTTGATATGTTGGTATGCTTCTGCTTGGTTTCTGCTGATTTATCAATTTGTTTAATACTTGGTATTATTTGGAGAGTTCTTTTAGTTGTGGCTGGTTAGTTTCCAGTGTGCTTGAGATGACTGTGTGCTTGCGATGACTGAGTGGATTTTTTGGTGATTTTTTTTTGCTAAATATTACTTTTTATGGATGACAGGTTTTTCTGTGAAATTGACAAATGACCTGAAATTATGCTTACTCCCTTGTTCAATTCCTTTTTACAGTTGGACTCTGGTTGCTGACCCCATTGTGGGACTGCGCTTAAGTTGTTGTTGTTGTTGTTGTTGTTGTTATTGTTCGTCATATGTTTTGTGAGATAGTGTAGCTCATCAGCTGAGATTTATTAGTGTTGAGATTTGACAGGACATATGTTGTTTAATTCATGGGTGGCTGATCAGCTAAAAATTTATAGCAGCATGGGGTGCCCCCCCCTCTCTCTCTCTCCTCATAAGTCACAACTTAGCTTAGGGGTTTGTAAATCTTTCTTTTCTTTGTTGTGTAGGTTGGATGGAAGGTTTTTATCCCAATTTATATGCACGAAGTTGATTCCCTGGCCGCTCAATGGAAAAAAAAAAAAAAAAAACTAAAATATGGATCAAGAATTTACAATTTATACTTTGGTCACTTTGTTGTTCAATGGTCAGCTTATGCCAATTATACCTATCTTCATATTTAATGAACCTCATGCTTTTCATGATTCTCTGAGACTTGAATCTAAGAATTTCACAATGTTTGTGTTTTTTGTTTCACCAAGAATGTTTCTGCCCACAATGTTGTTTGCTTATACCATGTAAAGTATAACTCCAGGCTATAGCTTTTCCTCCATAAAATACTCCTTTTCTTATGCTTCCATAAAGTGATTACAGCTTTTCATATTCAGAAGTACAGGAACAGACTTAATCACTGAAACTATTATTACATTAAATACATTGTTGGTTTATGCAAATGTTTCTGTTTCTAGGAAGAATAATTAACTTCCAATAAAACTACTTGCAAATTTTAATGCTGAAAATTGCTAAGGTCCAAGGCCTTTACATCCCTGCTGTAAGCTAAAACTATTAGTCGCTAAGCTGGAAACATGTTTTTTTAATGCTTATTAGCATGTATGATGGAATTGGAAAATGTTTGGTGCATGCAAAGAGTTTTGTTACTTTGAGTGCAATTCCCCCTTCTGCAGATATGAATCCAGTCCACTCCCCCAAGGAGTGGAGTGTTCTCCACTGAAAAAGCCTATATTGCCAAGTAGAATCTCAAGTCAGACATGAATTTGATGTGAAGATTAGCATACTTATACAACAATTGAAGAAAATGCTGACATAACCAATATATGCTAGAGTATATTATGAACTTTTATTTTTTAAGCTAGTGATATTATTGACTAAATATATTCTAGTTTCAATAATGTTGGACTGATTCCCTTTGTTTATGGAGGGTGTTCTTCTTCTGATATGTTGACTTGGAAAGGTTTATCAAATTCTAAAGTTTTCTATTGCAAGCCTATTAGGTGAGTTTTTAAATATTATAGCCTGACCACCAACAAAGTGTTCATTTAACGGTGATCAGGTCTGATGCTGAAGCTCTATTTAGAATTTTTTGGTCATTACTTGATCATAGTTTTTTTATTAGCCTAATAAAGAATTTAGTGAAGAACAGGGAAACCTAATTTAGTAAAGTTAGTCTTTTTGAGATTCATACCTAGGTTGCTCACAATTGTCATTCCAGTATGGCACTCCATATTGCAATTTGTGCTTCATCTAGATTCGTAAAAAGAATGCAGTGAAGGTTGTTTACAGGTACCTTGAGCATAAACTGTGACATATAAATTGTTTCCTACCACAGACCGATTGGTTTCATGGCAGGCTTTCCATTGCCCAGAGAATCTTCAACACCAATTTTGGAGGGATGAAATAAATGCATGAGTCACTTGCAAACATTTTAAGCCTTGATGTTGATGGAGCTTTGATCCATAATGCCTACTGTGTACCTCATAAAGGGAAGCTTGTCAGTTAGTTTTTAGGTATTTAACCTCTTGGTCCCAACTTTATGCTATCTGAAGATCTTAGAAAGCTCTGCCATTATTTAGTAGCTTGTCTGAAGCTGGACTACCACCTGATTTGAAGGAAATTTATTCTCTTGACAAAGCTGGATTTATTTTTGAGACATTCTGGTCAACCTTAATAGTAGGCGATAGGTGTGCTTTGTGCTTTATGTTGCTTCTTTTTATGTTCCAGCATCATTTCTTATATGTTATAGACTTGTAAATTGTAATCTTAAGATTGCACCTTTCCATAATCCCATTATTAGGAGTGACTTCTTATTACTATAACTAATTAAAGTTTAAAAACCATTCGGTTACAAAACTTTCATAGATTGGAACTAAGATGAAAGCAAAATCTACAGCAATCTCTTCCTCGTGTACTGCATATTTCTGGCTCCATGACATGCCACTGTTTAGCTTCTTGAAGGCCATTATTTCACTGAAGCTGAGGAAATTCTTTTGTAAACTTGAATGACACCTGTTATCCCATTAAAATTAGACTAGAGGGAAGATAAACTAAAGAAGGCCCATATGTTGATATATGGCTATTTCACCCTTACTCAAGAATTAACTCTTTATTAGATTGTAGGATAAGCTGAAATTCTGTCAACATTAAATCAATTTTTTCAAAAAAATGAGATGAATAAATTAAATTGGATTGCAATTTGATTGTGAATTATGAGAATCAATTTTTGCTTTAAATGAGTTAAAAAAGTTAGTTCTCTATATTGTAGAAATTAATGTTTAACTGAAGTTGTTGTATATTAGTCTTATCAAATATCTGACTGGAGAAGTATTAGTTTTCAGACATATATAATACTGAACTTAAACTAGATATATAAATCATGGTAAGGTTAACTAAATAAACAAATTGTGATAGCTCTATGCAACTCAATTTTGCTTTTTTTTACTTTACATAATATTAATATTCTGCCATTAGTAATTATTTTTACCCTTGGATGGTACATATTTCAAGTGAAATGCACTGACTGTAATGATGCTTGTTGAATAAGGTATTGATTCAGAATGTGCATTGGTGAGAATTCTAATCAAGTCCAACAGATTATTTCCATAGTACCGTAAGACAATGGAGAAGTTTTAGGGGCATATGTTATAAATTTGTTAGGAGTTGGTTGGTTATGGCTGTTAGTGAAAATAGGGACTTGTATAAAATAGCCGTGTATTGGTGGTCCAGGAAAAGGACCAGGTGGTGGTGGGCTATAAAATCTTTGTGCTTCCCTTAGTCCACGCCGGTACGGTTGGATCTGCATCCCGCCTACAAGTAAAAGATGATGTTTGTTTGTAAAAGCGAATACTAATTTCAAATTTCAAAGTCGAGGGAAGCGTCAGTTTCTTATGGTTGAATCTTATTTATAGACTGGAATAATTGATGGAGCTATCCAGATGTATTGCTGAAACAATGATAACCTGCCTGTAGGAGTTGCAGGTGCCAAAAACATCTTGAGTAAAATGACAAGTTGAGGATGATCTAGCAGGAAAAAATCTGCAATCTTGGTGCCATTGTGACCATAGGTGGGCTCTTGAAAAGTTTTAAGTGTGAAACTGTGGTTTCTTGTTAACAAGCCATTACTATATGTGGTATCTGTCGTTGAACTAGACCTTTACTTGGTTTTATATTGTAAATCGCTACTCTTGATCAAAACATCTAAGCTCCTACTTTTTCAGTGGTTGAAGGGATTTTCTTTGGTCCACCTATCATATTTAGTGACATTCTGTGGAATGATTACATCAAAAAAGACTATTTTGTTGATCTAGTTCCAGATATCACTGCTAAACATGGTTTCATCTCTATTATTCACACAAAACCTGTAAATAGAAGTTTTAATTAATCATGGAAATATGTCGTATCTTGCATGATAAGATTGTAAGGCTTCTTTTTTTTTTTTTAGACATTGAAGATCATAATAATGTTTAGCACGCAGGTACTCATCAACCAAGCCTTTTCCCTTAAACGGTTGCTGTGGAGCACAACTTAAAGCCAAGAAGATTCGTTAAAATTTGAAATGTGGATGCTAATGGAAGTCCTTTTGTTTGATCGTCCTACATGAGTACATATTTCTTATAAGACATGGGCCATCATGAGCCATTTTCTAATAATGGCATAGTGCCTTCAACAAAATGATATTCAGAACCCTATGTTGGACTCCATAGAATATAGCTGTTAGTTTTGGATCTGGAGGGAGATGTGGGAATTGGATGGTAAATATAAGTTACTTTTTTTTTTCCCCAAAATTGGGTGCACCATTTAGATCCCCACTTATTGAGATTTTTTTTAAAAATTTTTTTAATTTTTTTAATTTTTAATTTTTTTTTTTTTTTTTTTTTTCTTTTTGTGTGGTGAAGAAACCATTTGTTGGGAATTTGACATCTAGAGTGCAACAGTTATTAACCAATAGTTGGATTGCCTAGGCTAGTTATCGAAATTCAGATATTTCAAGTGAATCAGGTTTAAATGAGGAAACATGAAATAATTTGTTCATTTGATATTTGTTTTGATACAAAGTTTGGACATCTCCTATTAACATCTCAGTTTCATTTTGATTGATCTTGCTGTTTTGATTTGAATATCTTATGAAATGAATTAATGTTTAACTCTCTTCATTTTAACAACAACAACAACCATAATAAATGTAGTGAGAAATAAGATCTTTAGCTGGAAGAAAGTAACTGGCAGGGGCATGGATACCATGAAACACACAAGGTAGCAAGGCAAGGAGGAACCAATAGCTGGCATAAGTCAGGTGTAGTATCAATATTGCGGCCATCGGGACGGTTCGACGTTAGTTCACAAAATACGGTAGGCAATTCCTCTTAATGGCTCAAATTCGATTATCCTTGATGTGTTTTATCTGTCAATTGAATAGACTTTTACAGTTGACGTGCTGGGAAGTTGTTGGTTTTATTTAAAAACATCTTGCATTTGGGTCCATGCTCCTAGTCTCGAAATGCTGGCTGGGGAAGTTTCTTAATTCGTCCCTTCTGCCAATAAAATAATCACTTAGGCCGGAAAAGAACTTGAATCTGAATTTAGGAGTAATTCTTTTAATCAGGGTATGATCGCTAAAATTATGAAGAAATTTCTTATTTCTCGTAGAGTGACTCATCAACTACTTTATGATTGTGTTGCTTCATATGATTAAAAACTGCGTTCCATTTGTTTGCATTATTTGCTACCTCACGTTTTGCTTTATTGTAATAAATTTTTGAAAATTCAATAGTCACTTTCAGGATGGATATTTGATTACTATAAATGGGTTTTTGTAACAGACAGCACAGAATGATAGAAAATAATAAATATTATGGGCTTAGCTGGATGATTGGATCCAAAATGTTATGAGATTCATCTGTTGGGCCCATATAACTTGCAAATTTATGAGATCACAGCAGTCCAACATTCTCATGGATGGAGTATAGGCCAAGAGTAGGATGGGCCTTTAGAGCAGAAAGATGCTAGCCAAGCTAACAGGCCCGAATCCTCAGAGCTTGCGTGGGTATTCCTCTTGAGATTGAGCTGAAAATCTTATAGAATTTGTAGATTCGGCGATGTATTACCCAAATACAACCCAGCCAAATGGCCCAAATCCTATGAGAAGAAAAAAAGAAAAAAAACCTTCATAGTTTTTTTTTGTTCCTGCAGCCTAAGACTAGAATCTAGACTAGGTCTAGCCATAGTCTTAGATGTAAGATAGATGGGCTCCCAAGTCACAAGCCCAATTCCTACAGGATTTTCAGCCTAATCCCGTGGGAATATCCAAATGGTGTTTGAGTTTTTGAAACACACCCCAACTTCTTTTGAAAGTTCATTTTCTGAAAAAGATGGAGCATCACATTGAAGTATTTGGTTGCGCGCAAATGCTAATGTAAAATACTTTATTGATTTCTGATCGACATAATTTGTTTCTTGAGGTAAATGGGAACATCTTGAACCATTTTCCAGTAATGGTGTATGATGTTTTGTAGCCAATATATTTTTTTCAAGGAAACAACGTTTGAGATCCTTGTTGGAGGGGGTTGTAGGTAGGACTGGGTGGATGGATGATGCATTAGAAGACAGAGGAGGGCAGTTGGCTGTACGTATGAGCTGGGTGCTTGATTGGATTCAGTTGTCGCAGTAACATAGTTGTCAGTCTTGTTGTTTGCCTTGCTTCATTAGCAATTGCACTTCCTGAAGAAGTTGGGTCAGATCAGGTAGGACTATTTGGTCCTTTGAATACTAGTTTCTAAACGAAGTAAGGTCATATATTGACTTGCATTGAGTAACTTAAACATGTATTCTGTATATTGTTAGAGCAAGAAGATAAAGAATTAAAGGGAAGATTAGTAGGAGCAAGTTGTGAAGATTACTGGATATTTCTACATTACTCCTAAATGTGCAAAAAATGTAATAAAAAGCAGAATATTAAAGACAGTATGAAGAAGAACATGGAATGGTTTATGTAGAGGACGTTGGTTAACGTCATGAGTTAGCAGAATTCTCTGAATTCTTATATAAAGCAAAATCAAGTCACAGATTACTTCATTTTGAAACAAATTCATGATTGGCTGTATCCGGGCAAATTAGTTTCCTAAGGATGGTTTAAAAACTTGCTGATTTAACTCAAAAATCAGCCAACTTGGATATCTCCAGATTGTTGAATCTCTCTTTTGGAACAGTCAAGTTTTCGGAGGATTAATAGAGCGTTTGAGTTAACCATTGATATTTTACTTTCTTTATATGTTTCAGAAATCATGTTAAATTGACTTCCTGATACAGTTGAAGGACAGAACTTAGAGGGTCATCATAGCCCTGGACAAGCGAAGAGACTGACAAGTTATTGCTGCCTAGGATTTTATAGGTCCTTCTCCAATAGGACCAGGTGGTGGTGGCTGTAAGGTGCAAGTTTGTTCAGACATCAATACATTTGAATTTGCACCTCGCCTGCAAGCAGTAATGGACCCCTCTTTGCTAGTAGTAAACATAGAAAACTTGAAGCTGAATACTAAATTAAAACTTGAAGTAGAACCATCCGAATATAAAAGTAACTTGCCTGTTGGAGCTGCAGAGCAAAAGAACATCTCTAAAATAATGATAATAGCAAGTATAAATACATAGCAGGCACGAGTAAGTAGCGGTGTTGGCATTGGTGCCGCAATTAAAATAACAAAGCAAGCAAATGGTGCTCCACTAAAGGCTTTTCTTTGCGTTGTGCAGTCTCTCTCCCAAGGCCTGATCAGCAGCAAGGAATTTGCATTCATGTATGGCATCAGTCTTCTGAATTATTTGTAGCGTATGGTCATGGATTATATGTTGGAAGTCAATGTGATTTTTCTTTTTCCTTTTTTTTTTCCTCAATAGTGATAATGGTCGTGTGGAGGAGAACATGCTTAGGATGAGATGAGATGTTAAATTGTTTAGTGGAGGATAAAATGGAAGATTTAAGAAATCAAGTTATGTTTTTCCTTTTTCCTCGGGGACCTGAGCGTTCACGAAAAATTACCTTTATGATAAAATTATGAAGGTTTTCTTTTAACTACATCGATAGTTACATGAGATTATATACACACTCCATTCAAATGAGAACTCTGTATATTTCCTCGATGACACATTGTTTGATATTCTGCTTATCTTTGCACATGCCAACTAGAGCTCCACTTTTTTGGACAGCATATATCTTTGGATGATTTCATTTGCAGTTGCTTAATCACTGATGCATCAAGAAAGAGGAGAGACTTAGGTTCCATTTGAAATATATAATCTACACTTAATTAAGTTTGGATCACTTGAAGATCATGACCATGTGAGCAGGGGCATAGGTGTTCGAACCTTAGCGTCCGCATGATAATTAAGCTCTGTTCTGACACTGATAAGCTCAAGTAATTTGAGGTGGATTTCGACCTTAGTTCAATCACTTCAGTTTTCATTTGTACATTGTGCTAATCTCAGTTGTTTCATCTTAATCTAATGATTAAATCTTAGATTAAGATGTAAATTGAGATGTATTCCTTTCTGTAAAAAGTATATAACTATTTAAAGAATAACTTTTTGTTTATAAATAATATAATAAATACTATTATTATACCTTTTTTTAAATATCTCATGTTGGCTTTGACCGTGGAACGAGGACCTTTAGTGTCATGTTGAAATTTTCTTCTTAATCAGTACTTGACTGCATTTACTCTTCATCGTGTGAAAATTTCTTATTCTAAAATATAGCAACTCTTCAACAACTCTTCAACTGTTTATGCTTTGCCTGATTAAACAATGCTACTGCAGGTCCTCCTTTCAAAGTTCACGCTTCTTTGTGCCTTTATCTGATTTAGTAACTTCAAAATTTCCGCACCGTGCTTTTTTTGTTGCGATGTTTGATTATTATAAATAGAGAGTTTAGGTGAAAAATATGACATGTGTTGCCATAGATTTCCGACTGAGGTCGGAGCGACTAGAGTTGGACGGTGATCATAGATTTCCAATGGTGAAAACTGTAAAATAAGTTTCTGGCCGGAGTTGATTCTGACGGAATCCTCTAATGTTCAAGTCAGGAACTTTGAAATAAAGAAGAAAGAGCATGTGTGAAGGGATTTCGTACCTAAGGATTTTTTTAAGGCTTCTATTTATAAACAGAGGCAGGAGCTATTCAGAAAACATTACTTAAGTCTATTTTGATTGGTTCAGACGTGATATGATGGAATTCGTGGTTGGGATTCTCGAAATGGGGCAGCTATTACTGTCTTATCTATTTCATGGCCAGCTGTGGCACAATGGTTGCCAATTTCATTATCGAACCCTATAGATAGGTAGGTCGGACTCGACCAAGGAACTTTAGATTGGCAAGAGTAGTGATCGGTCGAGGTGGGATCGACTAATGGTGAAATCTATGGATGGTGAGATCGACAGATGGCTGAATCGATGATCGAAGAGAAGATCAGTGGTCAACATTCTCTCATAGACTTCAAATTGGGAAATGCCAAAAGTTAATTGGAGAATGGGGAATGGTAACACTAGGTCTTTTGGATTTTTGGCTTCCACACATCTTTAGCTTGAAAGATGTTTTACCCACAATACTTGCCCCCTACTCTTAAGTTTGAGCTAGGATTGGTTCAAATGAAGAAAGTACATTAGATTGAATTTGTTGAAGACGTAGCGAACACTTTCTTTTAAGCTAAAATGATGCGTCCATAGCTTTCGGGTGAAGTGAAGCATCGTGCCAACAAACAATTATAACCGAAGGGGGCATTATTTAAGGATGTAGAATTCGAGGGGCGACATGCACCGTTTCATGTGCGCTCTTTTTAAACAAGCTGTCTGACAGCTCTATAGACTTAACAAAGTGGTGCCAAGTGTCGGACATCCAGCTCTATAGACTTAACAAAGTGGTGCCAAGTGTCGGACATCCAATGGCTAGGGGTGATTTGGTATCTACATCGTATTGATTTGCCGCACTTATAAATAGGGACCATAATACCTCATCTTTTTTTAAAAAAATTCTCTAGACTTTTTTTTCTCCTTCCTTCTTTCCCAAGTCACCAAAAACCCTCGGATCTTTTGGGAGACCCTTGGTTGTGCTTTTTGGTCTTCTCCGATTACCGCAGCCTTCTCTGATCTTCTTCAATCCTCTCCATCACCTATTATGCTTGTAGGTGGGTCTTCTTTAGCTGCCTTCACTTATTAGTCTGTGTCTCTTTTTCGCTTGTATCTTTTCTCCATTGTTTACATTCCTTCCTATTTTTCTTAGTTTTCTTAATACTTTTTTCTTGTCTTTTCCTTCTTGTCCTTCAATGGCTAACTTGGGGAGTTCTGTTAAGGACTAGTCCTCTGATCTTCTTCCTCCTCGAGAGGGGATCCTGTGGATTTAGATGTCGGGAGGTTGGATTGTCCTTCATGCCTGGTACTTTTAGGTCTATATTGGATTTAGATGACTTAAGTCTAATCCGGGCTCAGTATAGAAATTCCTTCTGAGTTTGAGCTGGAACTCATGGGGCCAAGTGGTCCAGTTTGCAACCCTCCCCCAGGTCATCTCGGATTGTACGAAGAGGTACTTCATGCTGGGCTTAGGTTGTCCATCCATCCTTTCATTGTATAGCTCTTCCACTTTCTTAACATATCCTTTTGTGCTATCATTCCAAACTCCTTTTGCTTTATTATCAGTTTTCTTGCTATTTATTTTTTGGCCGAAGTATGGTCGACTGTCTCTCTTTTCCGATCTTTCTTTACTATCAAGAGGCATCTCTATGCCAAGGATTAGTGGCATGTTTCTCCCTAGAAAGGGGTCACTACCCTTATAAGGGTGCTCCTTCCTTGGTCCATGGGTGGAAGGAGTGTTTTCTATTCATCTCATGTCCTTTTGCTAAAGACTAAGGGCTCCTACATTGGGGTCGGCTAATGGATTCTATGTTTCAGATCTCGAAGTTGGGAAAAGAGGACGTCAAGCACTCCAAGACTTTGTACGAGTATAAATTTCTCCACTGAAGCAGCTGTTGTTGGAGAAAACCCTCTCTAACATGGGACTTAGTCCAATCGATCCTAGAGGTAAGAGTCAATTCAGTTATCCTTTTGATGTCACTTTTGATGTCTTCTTTTACTATCTGACTCATTTCAGTTTGTTTCAGAAATAAGGCCTGACGAGCTTGAACAATCGAGGGAGAATGTGGTGAAGAAGAGGAAGGCCTTAGTCACTGTAGAGGCCCAAAAGAAAAGGAAGGCTGCCAAAGATGGGTAGAAAGAGCCGCTTCCCCGTTGGTCTCTTCCACTTTAGCTGAAGTGGTGTTGGCTGCTCCAGCCTAGGCTCTCCCCCCAAGGCCTATTGCACCTCCTACCCCTAAACTCGAGGGGAATCGTTGGGCTGCAACCCAAGCTGATCAAACCAATTCGATTCCTGCCGAGGTTCTAGCTAACTAGGGGACTTCCTCGGCTCCTTCTAAACCTTCCTTCAAGAATTGGAAGGTCTCTCCTATGGTCTGCTTGAGGGAATGCTCCTCCCCATGGACCTAGATAGATTGGAGGGGCAAAACTTTGGCCTCCAACAAAGGGAGGCAATACCTCCTTTCTTTAAGTGAGTTCCTTTTCTTTTCCTTTTTGGTTTTGTTGGTGCTTCGGTTATTGATTTAATTTTTCTATGTAGTTGGGCCACTATCTGGCCATTTTTACAAGCTCTATCAAGATCGTGTGGTTAGAGGTCATCGAAATGCAAAAGAAGAGCAAAGAGGTGGAATCTATCATGGCTGGAGCTTAATAGATGATAGAGGCAGCTGAAGCCAAAGTCAAGTGCTTGAAGAAGGTACTCAGCAAGGCTAAAAAGGAATTAGCTTTGGAGAAGAAGAAGTGGCGGGTTGCGCAAGCTAAAGTCACCAAGGCTGAGAAGAAGATCAAGGGCAAAATCATCGAAGTTGGCCATCTAGTAGTGGCAGCCTTCCGTAGGTCCAAAAAGTTCGCCAACGAGAAGGTTAAATTCGGTAAGAAAGCCTTCATCGCCAGACAAGAGGATTGCCACTAGAAGGACATGGCCCATTATCCAGATCTAGACTTCTTGTTTCTGAATGAAAGGAAGGAAGAGTCCAAGATGATCAACCGGCATCCGAACCTATGGTCACTAAAGAGCAACCATAGTCTAGACCAATAGTTGAAGAAACATCTACTCCTACAACTGTTGAAGCCCCATTATCATCAATGCCATCGCTGCCTTCCGAAGAGTCTGGGCAGCCAGCAGATGTTGCCCCTACTTCTTCGACTGACCTTTAGGCTGAGGTTGTAAATGCCTGACTTTTATACTTTTTTTTTTATTTTCTTGCAATTATAAACATGAACTCCTTTTATTAATAAAAATAACTTTATTTATCTTTCTGGATCTTTGCAATTTTTGATTCTTGTGATATATATACTTATTTCCATATAGTCTAGCCGATGTGGGTATTGCAGACATATGCCCATTTGTCATCAAGCTGTACCTTCGCCAACGATCATAGCTCTATCGATTAAGCCCTGAATTGCAACCCTTGAAAAAGATGCTCACAAAGTTAAAAAGAGGGCTATTGAAGTGGAGCAAAAGCTTTTGAATGTTATGGTATCAACTCGCTCTGATACCAATTGATAGAGATCTCATACCAGAATATTATGGTAAGAAGAAAGAAGAAAATAAAATAAGAACATAATCAAGTATATGGATCAGTCTAAAAGCTTACCTCCACGGAGCATGTAAAGCTTCACTGTGATAAAAGAACAAATACAAAAAAAGATTACTCACTCTCAATACTCGTATACAATCCTCTTAACTAGAAGCTAATCTTATAAAGTTCTCTCTTGGAGACTTTCTAAAATGATCACAGTCCGCTGTCTAGCTATCTGCCGAGAGCCTTCTGCTCCTGCTATCAGCTGGTGTCCTCTAATGCCTTTTGCCATCTTAGATCTCACCAAAACCACCACACAACTCTCAGTTTGCTGCTACATGCCTTTTAAAGGTTTCAGACAGAGTTTAATCCAAGTCTAGGATGAAGTCCTGACTCGATTCCAACTCAAATAGCATCCCCAGTCATTGGATATTGACTAGCTTCTCTTCTGGCCACTTGATTGTGCCTTAGAGCTCCATGGATTGAAGAAAATAGTGTAGGATTTCTAGCTTCACTTTCAAAACTTTTTTGAAAAAAAAACATGCAGCAAAATTCAAAAATTAATCTAATTAATTTTTATAAGCTATTGATCATATCAACAAAACCCTACAACTAGGACCATATTTGACATATATGTATCAAAAAACTGTAAACATAACATGCAGGTAGTAAATCACATTTATCATTACTTATGTTCAGAACACAATACCTTGCATAGGTAGTCGATCACTACAACTGAAACACCATCAAGAAGATCCTCTCATCACGATGTAGCCACATAGGTCATCTGGCCTTTATGGATCATCCACACTAAATCTTAGTCCCGATTGGCTCCTCTTGAGTGCTAGCTCAATGCCAGAAGCTTCAATACCTGATATTGATCGAACTGCTTCAATCTCCTTCCATCAATTTTTTGGATGCTTCAGAAGACCAATAGAGATAGGGGAGAGGTAGAGAAGGCTCTCCTAAAAATTCTATGAATTTGCGATACTCACAACTCACAGAATCACTTTCCGAACCCTAGGTTGAAACCATAGGACAACACTCACCCCAAACCCTGCACCTCTCTCAAAATTCTTTCTCTCGGGAAGGGGGCTCATGCAATAGGATTTCTTGCTCTCTAGGATGTGCACATGCCCTAGTGAAACTCTCCTTTTATTGTGTGCAAAATAGAGTGGAGTGCATGTGGGAGGATAGGGATGGGTGGTTGCCCATTCAAATTCAAACTCCATTTGAACTTGAATGGCAACTAACCAAGCCTTATCCACCTAGGGCATGAGAAAGCAGGGCGTGTGCCCTCTGTGCATGGAAAATGTCTCATGAGAATCTGATTCTCATGGAGAATAAGATAGGTGCAAGTTAGGGTGTGTGGCGCATAAAAGACTAGTCAAACTAGTCTTAATAGATCTTACCCAATTAAGACCAATCCAAACCAATTTGACTAGGCCTAATTAGACTAGATTAAACTCAACTTATTTAGGCTTAATTAAACTTAATTAAATTTTAATCAAATCAAAAATTAATTAAGCCCAACCTCTGATCAAATTAGAGAATAAATCTCCTCGATAATTAGGTCATCACACAACCTAATCGAGTCAAACCCAATTGAATTCAATTTAATTGACTTGATCTAAGACTCATCACTCAATCAAATTAAGCTAATTAATAATCAAATCACTAATTAAATTTCTCATAAATATAGAGTCCAAATCCAGTGGGTGTCTGGGTCATAGAGTCCCATCCAAATAAAACTCTTGAAGGAAGAGTTCCAAACCAGTGGAACTCTTGACCCCAGTATTCCAAATGAGTGGTACTTGTAACCATAGAGTTTCAGACCAGTAGGACTCTTGATCATAGAGTCCCAAATAAGTAGGACTTAGAGTTTCAATGTAGTAGGACTCCTGGTCATAGAGTCCCAGTCTAGTGGGACTCTTGGTCATAGAGTCCCAGTCCAGTGAGACTCTTGATTATAGAGTCCTAGTCCAGTGGAACTCTATATCAGCCATCAGATCAGATAGAAATCTCTAATGTGTGTGATTCCGTAGGTTCAAACCTAAGCCACTGGCATAGGAATCATTTTCTATACTAATCGGTGTGATCATTTAGCAATGGTACCTGACATTCGAATAGGTCGAATAGTCGCAATCGCAACATTTAGAACCTACTCGAATATGATTACTACATAATTCATCCCTTTGATCTATGTATTTAGAATAACTCAGAGTTAAACTGCCAACTCCAAAAAGTATATTCATATTGTGTCTCAATGCAATCAGTCTTGTTACTCCTCACAAAGACTATCCTAACCAAGGCTTTGCTAAATTGAAACACAATTGAACACAACTCCTAAAACCTGGAGTGGTTAATCCCATCTTGATTCACATACCGACTCCTCAAGTACTTGACTGTGCCCAAAAATTTTTCGTCACTGAATTAAAAATTTAGGTAGTCCGGTACTAAAGCATAGTAAGTTGCTTGGAGTCATCGTGGTGATTTTAGGTCAGAGGGATATTTATGCCAATATCTCTTTAGAGCAAATCTTGATAGCAAAAAGCTTTGGAGTTGATTACGTTCAATGTAGATGTATCTCTACATCTTACTTGCATGCCATACCAGTGTTTCTACACTCCTTGATTAAGAGAACAATCAATTCATATAGCATACAACGGCCTATAATCGATAAATATTATCGTTCTTGATAACAACATATCATTTGGGTGCGAATAGATTTAAGGACTAAATGATAAATCCTCCTTTATCGATTCTAAATAGTCCTAAGGATTTTATTACAATATAGGAGTTCATTAGAAGATGCAAAAAATTTATAATAAAAATATTAAAATAATATTTATTTATTTATAATTCATATATAAATATAAAATATAGCTAAACCATCAATAGGCTGACAATTGGCTTTGAGACACTATTCCCAACAATCTTCTACTTGGACTAAAGCTAATTGGTACAGTATCTGGTACCTATTTTTGACTTGAAATCATCAAACTCCTTCACCACAATGTTTTTAGTGAATGGGTTAGGTAGGTTGTCCTTCTCGTTGATCTTCTAAAGATCGAGGTCACCTAGATCCATGATCTTCCAGACAAGGTGATAGCGACATAGAAAATACTTCATCTACTGGTGTATCTTCGATTTCTTTGCTTGAGTAATGGCTTCAGATCTGTCGCAGTAGAGTAAAACTGGACCATCAAGGAAGGATGCTACTCCAAGCTTGGTGATAAACTTTTTCAGCCATATCACTTGTTTAGCAGCATCTAATGCAATGACATACTCCGCCTCTCAAATTGAGTCGGCCATAGTATGCTGCTTGAAATTCTTCCAACAAATAGCTCTATTATTAAGGGTAAATATATATCTCGACATCCTTTTGCCATCATCATGATCAAAATGAAAACTAGAATCCGTAAACCCTACAAGTCTCAAGTTCAACTCACCATAAATAAGTCACTGGTCCTTAGTATTTCTCAAATACTTAAGGATGATTTTAACAATCTTCTAGTGGTTCTCTCCTGGATCAGATTGTTATCTACTCACTACCTCTAGTGAGTATGCCACATCTGATCGTGTACATGTCATAGTATACATGATAGAATCCATTGCTAAAATATATAGAATTCTACTCATACGCTCTCTCTCTTGAGGTGTTGTCGGATAATCTCTCTTTGAAAGAAAAATTTTATGGCCTATCGATAGATAGCTTTTCTTGAAATTCTCCATGCTGAATTGCTTCAGCACAGTATCTATGTATGTGGATTAGGATAACCTGAGCAATCTCTTAAATTTATATTTATAGATCTTCATCCCTAGGATGTAGGAAGCTTCTTCCAAATCCTTCATGGAGAACTAAGATGATAGTCAAATCTTTATTTCTTGTAATGTAGAAACATTATTTTTGATTAAGAGAATGTCATTCACATACAATATAAGGAATATAGTTGCTGGATCATTAGCCTACTTGTATATGCAAGGTTCTTCTTTGTTCTTAATAAAGCTATACATTTTGATCATTCTATCAAAATATATGTTCCAACTCTGAAATGCCTGCTTCAGTCCATAAATGGATCTTTGAAGCTTGTACACCTTAGACTCATCTATGGATGTGAATCCTTTAGGTTGTATCATATACACCTCTTTATCCAGCTCCATTAAGGAAAGTTATTTTTACATCATCTACCAAATTTCATAATCCAAATGGATAGCTATCACAAGCATAATCTAAATGGACTAGAGCATTGCCACAGGAGAAAACATCTCGTTATAGTCTATACCATAACGTTAATGATATCCTTTGATAATTAGATAGGCCTTATAGATCTCCACCTTCCCATCTATGCCCCTCTTCCTTTTGAAGACCCACTTACACCCAATGAATTTTATTTCTTTGGGTAGATCAACCAATGTCCATACATTGTTGACCTTCATAAACTCTGTTTTGGATTTCATGACCTTAAGTTATTTCTTAGAATCAGATCTCTGAATTACATCCATGTAGGTGATCGGATCCTTATCATTCTCATCAAGTTCGACAGGATCATCGTCTCAGACTAAGAAACTATAGTATCTATCTAAATGGATTAGAGCATTGCCACAGGAGAAAACATCTCGTTATAGTCTATACCATAACGTTAATGATATCCTTTGATAATTAGATAGGCCTTATGGATCTCCACCTTCCCATCTATGCCCCTCTTCCTTTTGAAGACCCACTTACACCCAATGAATTTTATTTCTTTGGGTAGATCAACCAATGTCCATACATTGTTGACCTTCATAAACTCTGTTTTGGATTTCATGACCTTAAGTTATTTCTTAGAATCAGATCTCTGAATTACATCCATGTAGGTGATCGGATCCTTATCATTCTCATCAAGTTCGACAGGATCATCGTCTCAGACTAAGAAACTATAGTATCTATCTAGCTGATATGGTACTCTACCAGACCGTCTTAAGGATGCAGGTATAATGGGCTTCAAGTTTGATCTAATCAAATTCAGTTTACTTGTGTCAGTTTTTTTACCTGTTGAACTTTCTTAAGTTTGACCTTAGAGGCATTAGTTTCTTCACTAAGAAACTTCTTTTCTAAAAAGATTGCCTTAAGGCTGACAAATATCTTTTATTCATCAGCAAGGTAGAAATAATATTCTTTAGTCTTTTTTGAGTATGCTATAAAATTATACTTGTCAGACCTAGGTCCAAGCTTATCCATTACTAAATGTTTGACATAAGTCGGACACCACCAAATCCTAAGATGTGAGAGTATTGGCTTACACCCTATCCATATCTCATAAGATGTTTTAGCTATAGACTTACTCAGAATCCTATTAAGAATGTAACAAACCAACTTGAGAGCATATCCCTAAAAGGAGATCAGCAAACTGGCAAACCCCATGATTGATCGAGCCATATTCAATAAGGTCCAATTTTTTCTTTCAGACACGCCATTATGTTGTGGTATTTTAAGAGGAGTTCATTTGGAGAGAACTCCATTTTCTCCTAGATATGTCTAAAACTCACTAGAAAGGCACTCACCCTCTTAGTTAGATTGAAGATTTCAATACTCTTCCTAGTTTACTTTTCTACTTCATTATGGAATAGTTTGAACATTTCAAATGATTCTGACTTGTATTTCATCAAGTAGACGTACCTATACCTTAATAGGTCATCAATGAAAGTGATGAAGTAGAAATATCCATCTCTAGCACTTGAGCTCATGGGTCCACATACATCAAAATATACTAGATCTAGGAGTTCACTAGCTCATTCATCTTTTTCAGTAAAAGGTGACTTGGTCATCTTACTAAAAAGATAGGACTCACAAATCAGAAGTGACTCAAAATCACCGACTTCAAAAATTCCTTCTTGAGTCAACCTATTTATTCTATTCTTGTTAATATAACCTAGTCTGCAATGCCAAAGGTAGACTTCAGACACATCATTTATTCTAGGATGTTGATAAGAGGATTGAACCATGTTAACAGGCCATGATATAATATAAATTTTGTTATTCAATTGCCCAACAAAAATCGTAGCACCATTCAGAATGATATTACAAAAAAAAAATTATTAAAAATTCATAATTGTTTCTGGCCAGAAGGCCTACAGAGATAACATTCAACAAAAAGCTTGGACAATGGTGACATTCACAAAGAATAACATTATGAGAATTGATTACAAGATTCATGATTTTTAAAGCTAGAACTGAAACTTATCTTCTATCTCCAACATTTAGGAACCTCCTATCTTTATCAAATCTCCTATTAACCTGCAAACCCTGCATCAAATTATAAATATGATAAAGGCTTTTGGTATCTAATACTCAGGCAGTAGTATCATATATTGAGAAGTTGCAAGGTATTATCATATAATTATCTTGCCCAGCAACTGCTTGCTTCTTTCTTAGCCTATTCGGATCTAGAGAGGCAATGTATTGATTATAATTTCTCTTCCAGTGTCCCAACTTCTTACAAAAGAAGCACTCTGCCTGACTCTAGTTGGGCATGGGCTTCTTGGTCTAACTCTGTGCAGATGTCTCGGCATACTGCTGCATCTTCTTATTCTTTTTCTTTTTATTCTTTTTGGCTTTCTTAAAGAGTCAACGACCAAAAGAAGACCCTCCCACTACATTCACCGACATCTTATGGAGCTGGCGATCCTTCTTAAAGTTCTGTAGCAACCCCAGCAAATCATGGTAGTTGACTGTAGGCTTTGTCATTTTGAAATAAGTAAGGAAGGGGAGAAAGAACTTGGGTAAAGAGTTTAGTATCGCATCTTTTCCAAGCTACTCATGCAAGGAAAAGCCCAGCTTACTCAGGCGCTTAATCATCTCGATCATGTATAATACATGATTAGTGACTGACGCCCTATCCCATATCCGAGCAGTGAAAATGGCATAACTAGTTTTATGTCTCTTAACATCATCAGGCATGCCAAAGGACTCATTCAACATTTCAAGCATGTCCCATGGCTGAGCATTTTGAAATCTACCACTAAATTCATCATCCATAGCTGCCAACATAATGCATCGAATAGTGGTGCGGTCGTTGAGCCACTTCTAGTAAATGTCTCGGACCGCTCCTCTAGCATTCGAAGCAAGCTCCTCAGGTGCCGGATCTATCAAGATATACAAAATTCGCTCATGCTCCAGGACTATTTTTAACTTTTGATACCAACTATTAAAGTTGGGTTCCATCAATTTATCATTGTCCAACAATGATCGGAGCGACAGGATAGTGGCCATAACTGCACAAAAAGAAAAACTAAAACCTAATATATATATGAATTATTAATTCTAAAAACTTGGACTTTAGTCTGAAGATTCTTTCACTATTTTATATGAATTAGTAGCCTTTATGGTGCGGACACTAAAGCCATCAGAAGTCGACAACATAATTTAGATTCAATTTGGATTGAAGAAGCAATATCAGAATAACTCTACTTCAGTTATTTTGTTCTAGTCCTTTTGATTTAATCAATTAGTTCTTTTGATGCATTTAGTTTTGGATCCATAGGACCATACTTGGATTTATTTTGGATTGAGCCTTATTTGGAAAGAGACCATCATAAAGAAGCAAGCTTGGTCTACGTCATCTTTGGAGCCACTACTCTCCACACGTTCGGAGAGAAAATACACACGCCAGCATGTGTCATGCCCAAGGATCCTCACGCCAAGTTGTGCCAGGCATCAAGCGCCCACATGGAGTTTCTTTTCTTTCCTAGGATTTCTTAAGAGTTCTTGATTTCTTACTTAGTTTGTTAAAAGACTGATTTCTTCCCTATGGTTCCATAAAAAATAGATATGATATATTATTGTATTTGGAAACCATACATAATATTTTATTTTTTTGTTGAGAGGTTTGATTTTTTTTTTGTAAAGGGAATAGGATTCCTAAAGAAATAGGATCCCTAGGGTCCTATATAAATCCATGTATCTTTCATGAATGAGACAATGAATGAATGAATCACTTTACAATTCCCATAAACACTTGTGTTGGTTGCTTCGAGAGGGTGAGGGTGTGAGATCCAAAATCATCCCACGAGGGAAGGGTGTGAGGCCCACCTTTTTCAATCTCTTTAATCTTCATTTTCTTGAGATTTAGTGTTCCTACGACCTCAAGTCGTCTTCACCATCAACCTACATAAGCCTATTCCATCAAAAAAAATCTATTTCCTCTAAGATTTTCATCTATCATGCAGAGAGAGAAAGAGTGATCTATTATTTTATAGATAAAATGTTGACAAGGACCTTCGTTCCTTCTCAATCAATTTTTGATTTTTACTTATTTTTTTAGATCCAATATTGGTAAAGATCCAGTTCTTTATTGATAGATCTACTTGGTTAAAAGATTAAGAGTCCTAATTAGGATAGTTTCTTAACTACCACGATCCGAATTCTTCTTATTTTTTTGTTGGATTTTCTTACAGATTTAATTTTTTGCCATCCTTCATTCTATTTATATATTTATTTTATAATTATTCATGAGCATGTTTAATTTCTACTATCTATCTATTTACTTTATTATTGCTAGTTATTTACTGATCTCTAAAATGGCATTCATCAGCATCATTTAGATTAATCGTGCTTTGGTCCCGTGTCAATCAGTCATGCCTCCTGAGCAGAGTATAGGTAACTATACTATCTATTCTGAAAATAATGTGCCATGATCGGACGTGATTTATTGTTGATGAATGGAAGAAAGCTTGGTCTTTTTTTTTATTAGGCTATCCCACATCAATTTGATATCAGAGCCAGATTAGTTAGGACTTTAGTTTAAATTCTATAATTTAAAATTTCTGCAAGTTAAATTTTCATAATTTAAATTTTATAATTTACTTTCCAGCATTTTTTTCTTTCTTACTATATCTTATTCCTGCATCCTGAACTTGCATGATCACTAGATCAGATACCTAGTACCAACGTCCTACTTTTCCACCTAGTACCAATATGGATCCCAATACAGCAACCATCATTAATTCTCTGACTGAGAAATTCGATGATATGAAAGATTTTATGAAAACCATAAGTGAAAGAATAACAGTACTAGAAGAAACTAGGCAAAGATAATCTGAATCTGAGTCTCTTCAACTACCTATAGGACAGAGAAGAAGGAACCTCAACCTAGATCGATCTATAGCAGCATGGCCCCATCATAACCAGTTCGACCAGGATGAGCATGTCCTTAGGAATGTGAAGATCGAAGCCCCAAGTTTTGATGGTTGTCTAGATCTGAGAGAGTATCTAGATTGAAAATTGAGCATGAACTACTATTTTGGATGGTACGAAATATCTAAAGCAAGGAGAGTTAGGTTTGCTAGGATGAAATTGGTTAAGCAAGTCCGACTTTATTAGGAAAATATTAAATATCTTCTCAACAAGAGAAGATAAGATCTGATAGAAACCTAGGATGAAATGAAGGAGAAACTCAAAAAAAAATATCTCCCCACCTCCTACCAACAAAGATTTTTAGATCAGTGGCAGAGACTTACTTAAGAAAATAGATCAGTCATAGAGTACATCACGAGATTTGATAAGTACCTCATGAGATGTAGAGTAACTGAAGATAGGGTTATTGCCTTGTCTAGATTTAGAGCTAGATTATGAGAAGAAATCTAGCATGAGCTCTTTTTATGAGAGGTAACCATGTTAGAACAAGCTTATCAACTTGCCCTAGACTTTGAGAGATTTTCTGGGTATTCGACCATCCATCATCTTGAACCTAGCCGAGTAACCCCTTCCAGATCGAGACCCAATACTACCCAGACTCTTAGTAATGGACCTCCACCTGCAAATCCTATTATGAGAAAAGAAGATAAAGAAAAAAAGTTGTAGGAGAGTTATCTAAGAAAAGTAGTTCTTGATCCCACTGCTTCAAGTGCCATGATTACGATCATTTTGCTGCACAATGTCCCAACCGATCATTATTTATGGAAGAATTAGAAGAGAAAATTCTAGAAAATATTAAGGAGAAAGTTTATGAAGCTGATCTAGATTTAGTCAAGTAGTTTGAGAGTGCTAAGGAAATTCTAAGTTTTGTTGCACCAAAGTCAGACCTTAGGCTTGGAGTCATTAGGTATGTTCTAGCACAGACTAAGGAGAGTGAAAACTAGCATAGGACTTCTATTTTTCATACCTTCATAAAATTTAGTGATAAAATTTGTAAGATGATCATTGATAGCAGTAGCTATATCAACGCCATCTCCACCGACATGGTTAAGCGATTAGGATTAGCTCCTGTAGATCATCCCAGCCCATACTGTGTGTCTTGGATAGATTCCTCCTCTATTTTTATCAAACTTAGATGCCATGTTTCCATCTAGCTCCATTTTTATTAGGATCATGTTTGGTGCGATGTCTTACCCATGGAAGTCGGAAGTATCATATTAGATCGGCCTTGGCTGTTTGACAATGATGTTACAATTTATGGCTGAACCAACTCCTATAGTTTCACTCATAAGGGTAAGAAGATCACGATCAATCCTTCCCCACCTAAGGCTACTAATAGGTGATGGATCAAAAGAAAACATCAAAAAGAAAAGCCTCCATCTAATAGGTGATAAGGAATTAGAGATGACTGTGAGTAAAGGATCACCAGTTTGGATGATTGCTGTGAGAGAAGTTCATGAGGATCCTAAGATAGATCATCTCAAGAAAGTAGTCAGCATTCTTAGTGAATTTCATGATATTTTTTCTGAGAATCTTTCAAATCACTTACCACCCATGAGAAATATTTAGCATATCATTGATTTGGTATCTGGATCTATCCTACCGAATTTGCCCCATTATAGGTTGAACCCCATTGAGCATGCTGAGCTATAAAGACAAGTTGGAGAGCTGATGAAAAAAGGATTCGTGAGAGAGAGTTTAAGTTCTTGTGCAGTTCCTATACTATTGACTCCAAAGAAAGATGGAACATGAAGGATGTGCATAGATAGTCATGCCATTAACAAGATCACCATTAAGTACCATTTATCCATTCTTAGGTCAGATGACATGCTAGATATGATGGTCGAAGCCACTATTTTCTCTGAGATTGATCTTAAGAGTGGTTACCATCAAGTAAGAATTAGATCGGAAGATGAGTGAAAAACTGCTTTTAAGATGAAAGATAGTTTATATGAGTGGATGGTGATGCCATTTGGGTTATCTAATGTCCCTAATACTTTCATGAGATTGATGACCCAAGTACTACGATCGTTTATAGGAGTGTTTGTAGTCGTATACTTTGATGACATTTTGATCTATGGTCGAACTAGGGAGGACCATCTAGATCATCTCCGAAAAGTCTACCAAGTTCTTAGAATAGAAAGTCTGTATGCCAATTCTAAGAAATATGGTTTCATGATGGATCGTGTCAACTTCTTAGATTTTATTGTTACCCCCGATAGTGTGTCTACCAACCTTGAAAAGATCAAAGTAATAGTTGAGTGGCTGGTACCCAAGAGTGTGCATGATGTGTGAAGCTTTCATGGATTAGCAACATTTTATCGTAGGTTCATAAAAGGGTTTAGCACCATAGCCGCTCCCATCACTGACTATATTAGAAAGGAGGATTTTGAATGGACTAAAGCAGCGAATAGAGTCTTCCTAAACATTAAGGATAAAATGACCGACGCCCCAGTCCTATGTTTACCTAATTTTTTCAAGATTTTTAAAGTAGCATGCGATGTATCAGAGGTTGGGATTGGTGGTGTCCTTAGTCAAGAAGGTCATCCGATAGTATATTTTAGTGAGAAACTTAATGATTCTAAATTAAAGTATTTTACCTACGACAAGAAGTTTTATGCGGTAGTCCAAGCCCTAAGATATTAGAGACATTACCTACTACCGCAAGAATTTATTTTATACTCAGATCATGAAGCCCTCCGATTTCTGAATTTTCAAAAGAAACTGAATCATAGACATGGTAGGTGGGTCGAGTTTTTGCAAGCCTATACTTTTATTTTGAAACACCGTGTGGGTGTAGAGAATCGCGCTGTTGATGCCCTATGTCATTGTCATACTTTGTTGTCCACCATTAGTGTAGAGGTTGTTGGTTTTGATAAAATTAAAGAAGATTATGAGGAGTGTCCAGATTTTGGCAGCATACTTATCATTTTACGAAAAGGACCATCTAGAGAATATAGTGAATATACTCTTTAGGATGGTTACTTATTTAGAGGAGCTAAGCTGTGTTCCTCGTACATCTTTAAGAGATTGTCTAGTTTGGGAACTACACGCTGGAGGATTTGCTGGACACTTTGGTAGGAATAAAAGCATAGAATTGATAGAAGTTCAGTTCTTTTGGCCAAGCCTAAAAAGAGATGTCACTTGAATTATTGCCCAGTATAGACGTGTGCCGTGGCTAAGCAAAGAAAACAGAACAAAGGCCTATACACACCCTTCCTGTACCAGACTATCCTTGGCAAGATGTTAGCATGGATTTTGTTCTAGGCTTACCTAAGACAGTTAGGAAGCATGATTCAGTTCTAGTGGTTGTAGATAGATTTTCAAAAATGGCCCATTTTTTGCCCTATTGCCAAACGTCGAATGCTTCGAAAGTTGCAAGAATATACTTTGATGAGATTATTAAATTGCATAGATTACCCAAAATCATTGTGTCTGATAGGGATGTTAGATTCATGAGCTACTTTTGGAATATCCTATGGTACCTTCTAGGCACAAAATTGAAATTTTCTTCTATCTTTCACCCACAAACAAATGGTCAGACTGAAGTGGTCAATAGAAGTCTTGAAAATTTATTGCGTTGCTTGATTGGAAAACATATGGGTAACTGGGATCTTTTATTGCCTCGAGCTAAATTTGCATATAATAGCTCTGTTAATAGGTCCATTGGCATGAGTCCTTTTGAAGAAGTTCATGGATATCAACCTAGAAAACTAATAGACCTTATCCCACTGCCCATGCATGCTAGAATTTTTGAATCTGTAGAGTCATTTGCACAACATGTCAAGAGTTTACATAAAGAGATCAGTAAAAAAATTAGTATTAGTAATAAAGTTTATAAATAGAATGCAGATTCTCATCGACGTGTCCAAGAGTTTGTGGAAGGAGACTATGTGATGGTTCGAATGAGGCCTGAATAATTTTCACTAGGAACCATCAAGAAGTTACATGCTCGAGGAGTAGGTCAATTTAAGATTTTAAAGAAGATCGGACCAAATGCATATGTTGTGGACTTATCTTCTGATTTTGGGATTAGCTCTACTTTTAATGTTGCAGATCTCGTCGCCTATAAAGAGCCAACTTGGATACCTAGTGAGCCATTTGAGCCTGAACCAACCTTTGAGAGAGAGCCTATTCTTGAATGTCCACCAGCCAAAATGTCAAAGCATGATTAGATTGAGAGAATTTTGGATGAGCAGATCATCTCCACCCAGAGTCGAGGCTATCAGCGGTACTTAGTTAGATGGCGAGGTCGATCGGAGTCCGAGGATACCTGGATCACTCGAGAAGAGCTACAGCATATTGATCCTAATTTGCTTGAGCGTCACTAGAGCAGAATCGACCCCCACTCGACAGGGTCGAATTCTTCCCACCCCGAGAGAATTGGTGCGGACACCAGAGCCACCAGAATTTGGCAACATAATTTAGATTCAATTTGGATTAAAGAAGCCATATCAGAATAACTCTACTTCAGTTATTTTGTTCTAGTCCTTTTGATTTAATCAATTAGTTCTTTTGATGCATTTAGTTTTGGGTTTATAGGACCATACTTGGATTTATTTTGGATTGAGTCTTATTTGGAAAGAGACCATCATAAAGAAGCAAGCTTGGTCCATGTCATCTTTGGAGCCACCATCCTCTACATGCCCAAGGAGAAAATACACACGCCAGCATATGCCATGCCCAAGGATCCTCATGCCAAGTTGTGCCAGGCATCAAGCGCCCACATGGAGTTCCTTTTCTTTCCTAGGATTTTTTAAGAGTTCTTGATTTCTTACTTATTTTATTAAAAAATTGATTTCTTTCCTATGGTTTCATAAAAGATAGATATGATATATTATTATATTTGGAAACCATACATAATGATTTACTTTTTTGTTGGAAGGATTGATTTTTTTCTTGCAAAGGGAATAGGATTTCTAAAGAAATAGGACCCCTAGGGTTCTATATAAACCCATGTATCTTTCATGAATGAGATAATAAATGAATGGATCACTTTACAATTCCCATAAATACTTGTATTGGTCACTCCGAGAGAGAGAGGGTGTGAGATCCAAAATCGTCCCACGAGGGAAGGGTGTGAGGCCCACCTTTTTCTATCTCTTTAATCTTTATTTTCTTGAGATTTAGTGTTCCTACGATCCCGATTCGTCTTCACCATCTACCTACATAAGCCTATTCCACCAAAAGAAGATCTATCTCCTCCAAGATTTTTATCTATCATGTAGAGAGAGAAAGAGTGATCTATATTATTCTATAGATCAAACGTTGACAAGGACCTTCATTCCTTCTCAACTGATCTTTGATTTTTACTTATTTTTTTAGATCCGATGTTGGTAAAGATTCGGTTTTTTATCGATAGATCTGCTTGGTTAAAAGATTAAGAGCCCTAATCAGGATAGTTTCTTAACTACCACGATCCGGATTCTTCTTATCTTTTTTTAAAATTTTCTTACGGGCTTAATTTCTTCCTATCCTTCATTCCATTTATATTTTTTTTTTTATAATTATTTATAAGCATGTTTAATTTTTGCTATCTATCTATTTATTTTATTATTACTAGTTATTTATTGATCTCTAAAATGGCATTAATCAGCATCATTTAGATTGATCGTGCTTTGGTCCCATGTCAATCAGTCATGCCTCCTGAGCAGAGTATAGGCAACTATACTGTTTGTCCTGAGAATAATGTGCCATAGCCAGACGTGATTTATTGTTGATGAATGGAAGAAAGCTTGATCTTTTTTTTTTTTTTTTAGGCTATCCCGCATCTATGGGTACTAGAATCCACACAAACTTTAATTTCTTAATAGGTACTAGAATCCACACAAACTACACACAAGCCTGACTTTGGCTAGTCAACCCATGTGCATCTATGGGTAGGTTCTTAACTAATTATTTCTCTAAATAATTTTTAGTAATTAATTTTGCCCCAGAAACCTAATCAGTAGGGTTTGGCCTCCATTGAAAAGATCCGATTAGGTCCAACGATTAACATGATTATATTTGGTGCATCTAATCAATAAATGATCAGGTCCAACTTTGGTCAGCCAACCTAACCACCATTAGAAAGACATAGCTAATCATCATATTATGAATAATAATTTCATTAGTCAATAAGCACCAAACTTTTTGACTTCCAATGATTATTAAACTAGTGGATCTCTTATTACTCAACTTAATGGGAGGCTATGACCTAGTTATCACCATAACTATATTATTTTTAAGGATCTAATAATTTTAGAAGATTTGATTAACTCATTTTAAGAAGAGGAGAGAAGATTAACTAGCCAATTTTGATCCTTCCACTAATTTCACCAAGTCAGATAAAAAAGAATCTAATTCAAGCTGATCTTAGGAGCACCTACATCAGTCACACTGATTTACTTAATTGATATAGATGAATTTGAATCACCAAGCAATCTAATCAAAATCTAATTCACCAAGTTAGCCAAGTAAGTGAGATCAGTGGAAGGGATATGCCACTAACTCGTCAAAGATCGAATCAGTATGAGTAGCTTCCAATTAAAAATCATTAGTCTAGACTGCCAAACTTATCTTAAACCAATTAGTTCATTAGTTTTAATTTGATTAGTCTAGTAATTCTAGGTTCGATCGCATAGCCATGAATCAAGTCTATTTGGTTCTCATTAAAGATATGAACTCGACCAACTACAACTATTATAATTAAGTCTAAAGAGTCCTTGACCTAATCAAAATCAATATTTGGTTAGATTTGATCAATTACTCTAATTAAGTCCATTCTTTAAACTAATCTTAGATCTAACCCAATTAATGGACCTAATTCATCTAACCTAAAAATTTAAATTTTATGCTCATGACTTAGGATCTTTATTCCATAATTCTAGACCCTAATTCACAATCCTTAATTTTAATTAAGTTTTGGGCTGATGAGTTGGGGTTTAACATTTCAAAAATAACTTTTAAATTTTGAAAAATTTTTACAATCTAGTACTGTCCACTAAATTGGTCGACTCATTTCAAAAAATGGGTCGGCTCATTTTATAAATAGCTACTAGTTGTAGTTTATGTACAATACATAAAATAAAATCATAAATATAAATTTAGATCTAATCTAATATATTTATAATTAAAGATATAGATTGAAATAATTTTAAAAATTCTTTCACTATTTATCTTCATAAATGAGTTCATGGTGACACCCCTACTGCCATAAGAGATTTTCAGATTTCCTTTAAACCATGCTTGTCTCTTATGACCGAATGGCTTAGTGGCTCATTCAAGCTCAATTACTAAGCTACTTGAATATAAAACATATCAAATATGCATATTTTCAGATTTTAAAATTATATACATCACTTTAAACAACCTGCCTCTGATACCACTGAAGAAAATAGTACAGGGTTTCAAGCTTTACTTTTGAAACTTTTTTGCAAAAAAGTATACAGTAAAATTTAAAAATTAATGTAATTAATTTTTATAAGCTATTGATCATATCAATAAAACCCTACAACTAGGACCATAATGTGACATATATGCATCAAAAATTTGAAAATATAATATGTAGGTAGTAAATCACATTTACCATTACTTGTGTTCATAGCACATTACCTTGTATGGGTAGTTGATCATTGCTTCTAAAATACCATCGAGAAGATCCTCTCATCGTGATGTAGCCACATAGATTGTTTGGCCTCTATGGATCATCCACATGAGATCTTGGTCTCGATCGATTCCACTCGAGTGCTAGCTCGAAGTCAAAAGCTTCGATAGTTGATGTTGATCGAACCACTTCGATCTCCCTCTAATTTTTTGAATGCTTTGAAAGACCAACAGAGGTAGGGGAGAGGTGGAGGAGGCTCTCCTAAAAATTCTATGAATTTATGATACTCACAACTCATAGAATCACTTCTCGAACCCTAGGCTGAAACCCTAGGACAACACTTAGACAAACCCTACACCTCTCTCAAAATTCTTTCTCACAACATTCTTTTTTGAATTTTTTTATCATGTAGAAGGGGGCTCACACAACTAGGTTTCTTACTCTTTGGGATGTGTGCACACCCCAGTGAAACTCCCTTTCTATTGTGCACAAAATAGAGTGGAGTGCATGTGGGAGGATAGGGATGGGTGGTTGCCCATTCAAAGTCAAACTCCATTTGAATTTGAATGGCAACTAACCAAGCCCTATCCATATGGGGTGTGAGAAAGCAGGGCATGAGCCCTCTGTGTGTGAAAAATGTCTCATGAGAATCTAATTCTCATGGAGAATAAGATAGGTGCAAGTGAGGGTGTGTGGTGCATGAAAGACTAGACGTCAAACTAGTCTTAATAGACCTTATCTAATTAAGACCAATCCAAACCAATTTGGCTAGGCCTAATTAGATCAGATTAAATATAACTTATTTAGGCTTAATTAAACTCAATTAAATTTTAATTAAATTAAAAATTAATTTAGCCCAATCTTCGATAATATCAGGGAACAAACCTCCTTGATGATTAGGTCATCACATAACCTAATCGGGTCAATCCCAACTGAATCCAATTTAATTGGACTTGATCCAAGACTCAACACTCAATCAAATTAAGTTAATTAGTAGTCAAATCATTAATTAAATATTTTATAAATATAGAGTCCAAATCTAGTGGATGTCTAGATCATAGAGTCTCATTCAAATGAAACTCTTGATGGAAGAGTCCTAAACTAGTAGGACTCTTAACCCCAGTATCCCAAATGAGTGGTACTTGTAATCATAGAGTCCTAGACTAATAGGACTCTCGATTATAGAGTCCCAGATAAGTAGGACTCAAAGTCCTAATGTAGTAAGACTCCTGATCATAGAGTTCAAGTCTAGTGGGACTCTTGATCATAGAGTCCTAGTCTGGTGGAACTTTACATCATCCATTAGATCAGGTAGGAACCTCTAATGTGTGTGACCTCATAGGTTTAAACCTAAGTCAATAGCATAGAAACCACTTCTTGTACTAAACGATGTGACCATCTAGCAATGATATCTGACGTCCGGATAGGTCGAATAGTCGCAATCATAATATTCAGAACCTACTTGAATATGGTTACCCCATAATTCATCCCTTTGACCTATGTGTTTAAAATGACTCAAAGTTAAATTACCAACTCTGAAAAATATATCCATACATATCTCAATACAATCAATCATGTGACTCCTCACAAAGACTATCTTGGCCAAGGCTTTGCTAAATTGAAACATAATTGAACACAACTCCTAAAATCTAGAGTGATCAATCCCATCTTGATTCACATACCAACTCCTCAAGTACTTGACTATGTTCAAAAACCTTCCATCATTGAATTAGAAATTCAGGTAGTCCGGCACCAAAGCATATTAAGTTGCTTGAAAGTCACTATGGTGATCTTAGATCAGAGGAACACTTATACCCATATCCCTTCGGAGCAAATCTTGATAGTAGAAAGCTTTAGATTAGTCACGTTCAGTGCAGATGTATCCCTACATCTCACCTGCATGCTATATCAGTGTCTTCACACTCCTTGATTAAGAGGACAACCAACCCATATGGTATACAATGACCTACATTCGATAAACATTATTGTTTTTAGTAACAACGTATCATTAGTTGTGAATAGATTTAAAAACTAAATAATAAATCCTCTTTTATCAATTTTAAATAGTTCTAAGGACTCATCATAATATAGAAGTTCATTAGAAAATGCAAAGAATTTGTGATGAAAATACCAAAATAATATTTATTCATTTATAATTCATATACAATTATAAAATATAGCTCAATCATCAATAAGCTGACGATTGACTTTGAGATACTATTCCCAACGTGGACCACTTGTGAACCAACTGTATAATGAACCCAACCCAATATCTATCTGCCACGTATCCTAAAATGACCAAAATAGCCCTTACACCGTATTTTCTCATCGTAGACCCTTAAAGGGTCCACCATGAATTGCATAAGCGCCCCCATGGTGAACCATGCCCAATCAGCTGTGCATGACCACTGGGCTCCCCACTGTGCATGTTGCTACATGCTCTCACTCGAACACTAGCCCAGCCCCCTCTCAAGTGACCACCTGGGCCTAGGCCATGCTTGCGCACGCACCTACCTATGCTCGGGCAGGCAATGCGCGCGCCTGCATGCTGTTCATGCCCGCACTCGGCCTGGATGTGACCCAGCGCGCTGCGAGCCACGCCCACATGTGGTTGGCCCACACATTCGTGTGTGCCTGGGCCAACCCCACAAGCCTGTGTGCTTGGGCCTTGCCTCCAACGGGCATGCTGAAAGGAAATAGTATAGGGTTTCTAACTTTACTTTCGAAACTTTTTCAAAAAAACCATGTAGCAAAATTTCAAAATTTATCTAATTAATTTTTATAAGCTATTGATCACATCAACAAAACCCTACAATTAGAACCATAATGTGACATATATGCATCAAAAAATTTGAAAATGAAAACAGCATGCAGTAAATCATATTTACTAATCCTATACTACTTGTTTTTAGAACATAATCCTTGTGTGGGTAGTCAATCACCACAACTGATACATCATCGAAGAGGTCCACTCATCACGATGTAGCCACACATATCGTCTAGCCTCTACGAATCATCCACACGAGACCCTAGTCCCTGTCGGCTCCTCCCAAGTGCTAGCTCGATGCCAAAAGCTTTGATGGCTGATGTTGATCAAACTAGTTCGATCTTCCTCCATCAATTTTTTGGACACTCCGAAACACCAACAAAGATAGAGGAGAGGTAGAGGAGGCTCTCCTAGAAATTCTATGAATTTCTGACACTGACAACTCATAGAATCTCTTTCCGAACCTTAGGCTGAAACCCTAGGGTAGCTCTCACCTAGAACCTTATGCCTCTCTCCAAATTCTTTCTCTCGAGATAATTTTTGAATTTTTTTCTCCCTCAGAAGGGGCTCACATAGAAGGAGATTTCTCACTCTCTGGGATGTGCACATGCCCCAGTGAAAGCCACTATTTAATCTGCACCAAATAGATGTGGAGAAGGCGTGGAGGGATAAGGATAGGTCGTTGCTTATTCGAATTCTAACACAATTTGAATTCAAATGGGCAACCAGCCAAGACTTATCCATTGGGCATGAGAAACCACGCGGTGCACCCTTTTGTGTGTGGAGAAATTTACAAGAATCTAATTCTTGTGGAAAAAGGATGGGTGCAGGAAATACTAGTCAAACTAGTCTTAATAGACCTTATCCAATTAAACCTAATCCAAACTAATTTGGCTAGGTCCAATTAGATCAGATTAAACCCAATTTATTTAAGCTTAATTAAACTCAATTATGTCCTAATCAAATTAGGAATGAATTAAGCCCAATCCTTGATCAAATTAGAAAACAAATCTCCTCGATGATTAGGTCATCACATAACCTAATTGGGTCAAACCAAACTAAATCCAATTCAATTGGACTTGATCCAAAACTCATCACTCAATCAAATTAAGTTACTAATCAAATTACTAACTAAATCTCTCATAAACATAGAGTTCAAATTTAGTGGATGTCCGAGCAATAGAGTCCCAACCATATGAAACTCTTGATCGAAGAGTCTTAAATTAGTAGAACTCTTGACCCCAGTATCCAAATGAGTGAAACTTGTGATCATAGAGTTTCAGACTAGTAGGACTCTCAATCACAAAGTCCTAAACAAGTAGAACTTAGAGTCCCAATATAGTAGGACTCTCAGTCATAGAGTTCCAATCTAGTAGAATTTTTGATCATAGAGTCTTAGTCCAGTAGAACTCTTCATCAGCCATCAGATCAGGTAGGAATCTTTAATGTGTGTGATCCTATAGGTTCAAATCTAAACTAGTAGCATAGAAATTACTTTTTATACTAATCGATGTAACCATTTAGCAATGGTATCCGACGTTTGGATAGGTCGAATAATCACAATCACAACATTCAGAATCTACTCAAATATGGTTACCGCATAATGCATCTCTTTGACCTCTATATATAAAATGACTTAGAGTTAAACTGCTAACTTTAAAAAGTCCATTCATATTGTGTCTCAACATAATCAATCCTGTGACTCCTCATAAGAACTACTCTAGCCAAGGCTTTGTTAAATTGAAACATAATTTAACACAACTCCTAAAATCCATAGTGGTCAATCCCATTTTGATATATGAACCGACTCCTCAAGTACTTGATAGTGTCTAGAAATCTTCTATCACTAAATTAGAAATTCAAGTAGTGCAGCACCAAAGCATAGTGAGTTGCTTGAAAGTCACCATGGTGATCTTAGATCGGTGGGATACTTATACCCATATCCCTTTAGAGCAAATCTTGACAGTAGAAAGCTTTGGAGTTGGTCATATTCAGTGTAGATATTGTTAGATATGTATGCCCTAGAAGCCAGAATTGGTTGATACTTATTATACACTTCTAAGGGCAAAATTATAATTTTGACTATAAATAATAAAATAGATTATTTTCTATCATAGTGTACATTTAGTGTTTGTGATACATCCCTTGAGTTAATGGCAATGATAGTTCTTATTTTCAAGAGTTAAAAATTTAAGACATAAATTTTCATTATTAACTCATAAAATGCTCCTGACTGTAGGATCATCATGAGAATGGTGATTGATCCAGAAGGTTCGTATACAATCACTTCTTTATAGTAGATGAGTCTTGAGTCTATGGTGTAGAGACACCAGAGTGAGAGTATAGATATTCTTTAGAGAATGAGGGCACTGAGCGTGACTACCTCGAGCAGTCATTGAAAAGTCTACCTTCTTATCAATGACTGGCTCGAAGCTGTAGTTGTGTGTCTGATTCTTTGATCTGAGGTGCATCGGTAGTTTACCTTGAGGGTATTATAGTTTGACTACACCATGACTCAATCTCCTAGCTATTCAGAATCCTGAGGTATATGTTGGCTATAGCATGTTCATTGTAGAAATTGGATTGCACCAATAAGAAATCTATCTGCCTTGGTAGATGAGGAGTAGCCCTATGATGATCATGAGAATCAAGTCCATAAGCCCATGGCCATGGTAGAGTAAAATAATAGAAAGAGTTTCTATTAAGGTTTTCATATTGGACTTGAATCGAATGATTAATCATATGACAGATATTAGGGTTTGATGAGATTATCTTAACCCTAATCCTGTCGGGGCTCAAGATAGAAGAACTTAATCACACAGGTAACTGCACTGAGAGGTTCATTTTCAGTTCTGATGGATTACCACTATATGCTGCTAGGTATCATTGGTGGATTTTGAGAGCAATTAGAATGATTTAGATGATCAATTATACTAGTTGTTTGAATCAAAAAAGTTTTGATCCATCGAAAGGTATTTCGATGATGTCAATGATAGAGATCGTAATATATCTCATTACCATATGGAACTGAACCTAACTGGATCACACAAATAAGAGTTTCGATTTGAATATCATCAATTGGACTAATCTAGTTCAATTGATTTGAATTAGATTCAATTAAGTTCAAGCAAATCATGCTAGCACACGATTGAGCCTAATGTTCTTCTTTAATTATCATTAAAGTTATCTTGACTGAGCCAAATGTGTTTGGGCTCACTCAGGTATCTTTACTTAGTCTAACTAAAGCTTGTCTAGATTAGAAAAGGGTTATCTTAATTTATGAGATAAATTTGAGATAACACCTACCATTTTTTGTCACCTGCTAAATTCTATTTTGGACATTTGGTCAAACATTGACCTTTGATACTTAGACATCTGCCCATGTGTCAAGCCATCATAGGAGAGATTTTTTGGACCAATCCATCTGCTAAAAAGTAGGGGCTTGTCCCCTTATGGATGGATAAGGGGCACACACCTAGGGAGGCGTGCACCTATGGATAAAGCATCTAGAGTCCCATACAGATGGGACTCCAGTTGCTTCGAGGTTTCTACCTAGGTGGCGCCAAAGACTTGTCTTTGTCCAGTCCTGATGCCATCTAAGTATGATTCAGAGGGATTCTCATCTGATTGGATTAGATGATATTATCCCATCAATCAGATTTAGATCTGATTACACAAAAGGCCATGATTGGCCGGAATGATGTGGCACAGCATGGCGCAATAGGGTCTATAAAAACCCTGTTTGCACCAAGATCTAAGAAGCTTGACCCATTGCCCATACCACAAGACTTCCCCTCTCCCTCCTCCATGCCATCTTTAGGTCTTCTCTCTCCTATCCATGCCAAAGAATTTTTGGGCTTTAGTTTGGTGCGATCCAAGCAAGAGAAAGGTGACAGAAAAAGGAAGTAGGCAGCATTGCTGCAAGAGACAACTCACATCTTCGAAAGAAGTTTTGAAGATCTTCAAAATCAGATCCAGATCTAATTTTGGAGAGGTGATAAAGAAGAAGAAGATCTTCAGATCCTATCCGAGTGGATATCGGTAGAGGCTAGGCACTTGCATTGCTAGATCCAGAACCTCAGGCAGACATCAGGATCATCACAGGATAATCAAATTATCCTCAACAAGATAAATTAAATTAGATTTAATTTATTTTTTATTTTATTTTATTTTTTTATTAGATCAATATTATCAGATTTGAGAAGTCTCAAATCTAATCTAAATCTAAGAATTTTTTTTTTAAATATCTCTCTTGATCCAATCAGATTTGAACGAATTTGACCCGAAAAACTAGATTTTTCCTTCAACTGGTATCAGAGCAAGGTTGTATTTTCTATTAGATCTAATTTTAGTTTATTTTAATCTAATAATTAGATAATTTTAGATATCATATAAGATATGATTAGATCTAAAATCAAAAAAATTAAAAAAATTAAATAATTTAGATCTAAATTGCACAAGATGCATGACTAGATGTAGAATAGAATTATTCTATGTATAGTCTTGCATGATCATAATTTAATTTGACTAGTTATAATTTTTAAGTCTATTTATTTACTATTTTTTGATATTATAAATATTATAATAATATCTAAAAACTAAAAAATAAAGTTATTTAATTTTTGTTCATATGAGATATGATGAATGCATGTTTAGACTAGTTGTAGAATAGTTCTACATAATTATCTAGAATAGAATTTAATTTGATATGATCAATTTAAATTTAATTTTTTAGATGATTATGAGATAATTTAGATTTAAAAATATGCATGATATGATACATGAAGATATATGCAAAACATATTTAAAGTTAGATCAATTATATATGAGATATATGATGTAGATCTAACTAGTTTTGTAGTTTTTATATTTTTGATTAAGGTGTTCTCCTTGGCCGTCCGATCATAAGAACAAAGTAGGATTTAAAATATCCTCTCCTTCCATTTGATGGATTGTTCTTATGATGTGTAGGGATACCGTGCGTTCGTTCTTAATCAGAAACCCAAAACTTATTTTCTATAAAATTCTAGATCCTGAAATCCTAGGATTTTATTTAAGTATTTTGTTTGTGAACCCTAAACTTAATTAAGAATTAAGATTATGAAATATATTAAGTCTAAAAATTAAGAATTTTCAGATTTAAGACATATTCATAAAATTAGATTCGGACTTAGTAGCTCAATTAGGTCTAATAGTTGATCAAACCGAATCAAGAGTTGGTTAGATGGGATCAAGAGTACTTAAATTGACCAGCCTAATAGGATTAAGTCTGGGTCAAGATCGAATCACATAAGTGATCGATCAAGCTAAGACCTAATTAGGCTGAGTGGTTAGAGTCTGGATTGTAGGCTAACCTGATTGGTTCTGGCTCAACAATTTGGTATCTAAGGTAAGTCTGGCAGATACGACCGACTAATTTTTAATTGAGAGTTACTCAATTCGAATGCATTCTTATTGAGTTAATGGCATATCCCTTCCACCGATCTTACTTATTTAGCCATATTTATCGAACCAGTCTTGATCTAAGGTGGTTAATAATCTGAGCTAACCCATGCCACTAGGTTAGTCATAATTGTTATGAGTATTATAAGTTAAGTTTAAAGAGACCTAAATCAAATCTTCCTAAGAAAAGATTAAGTCTAAGATCTTCCACCATTGTAGATATGCGGGCCCTTCCAAGGATTGATTGTTCTCGGCTGGTCACAGTGATTCAGTTGCATCAGAAAGATGCAACCATGTCTATTAGGCATTGGATGCTATGGGCTGGAGGATAAATTGGGCTTAATATTTTGGATACGGTGAGAGATCTAATTAGAAATCCAATCTGTGCAAATGGTGGGTCTGACTTAACTAAGAAGTGGATCAATATTTTGGGCATAGTGAGATTCATGAATTAGAGACCAAGTTTGGGTGCACCATAATTAAAGAATCATTGGACAAGAGTTGTCCACTCATTGACTAACCCATCACCAATAACTGTTAGATGAGATGATGAGTCAGTTGGTGAGACTGCACCACCTATTAGAAATCTATAATTATGGAGATTTTTACATCTCTATAGAGAGAGTGTAGGGATTCGAGAAAATAGTGAAAGCTAATTTATTTAAAAATTAAATTTCTAAATAAATTGGTCAAGTCTTAATTATAATATCTAACTAGAAACTTTGACTCTCTATAGAAAAAGTAAAATGTCTGCATCCAACCCACTAGCACATATCCTGGACACCCATAGACTGACCGGATCCAATTACAAAGATTGGTTCTGAAACTTCAAAATCATTTTGGGTTTTGAGAAGTTAACTCATGTATTAGATCAGGATCCCCCCATCTTACCAGCTCGTCCATCTACTGAATAGAGAGCGTCTCTTAATAAGTGGACAGACGAAGATAACAAAGCTAGATACTACATGTTGGGCTCGATGTCTGATGAGCTTCAGTGCTAATATGAAGATATTAGGACTGCCTATCAAATATTGGCTTACCTACAAGAGATGTTTGGTGAACAAATCGTGAAGCTAAATATCAGATCACTAAATGACTGTTTAAGACTAAAATGCATGATGGATAGTCAGTCCAAGATCATTATCTGATGATGATCAAGAACTTGGAAGAGCTTGAGAAGCTTGGAGTGAAGTTGGATCTGAATCTACCGAATGATATAATTATGCAATCCTTGACTGATGTATATGGGCAGTTCATCATGAACTACCATATGCATAAACTTCAAAATACTCTGGCCAAACTTATGAACATGCTGGTTATTGCTAAGCTTTCAATGAACGGTTCTAAAGACTCAGTATTTGCTATAGAATTGATTTCTTCCAAGAGAAAGTCTTTTGGAAAAAAGAAGAAGTCTGTGAAAAGACAGAAGATGGAAGGAGGAAAGAAAAAGAAGGTAGAGCTAAAAAAGAAGACCGTTGATAAAGAAAAATATTTTCATTGCAACACTGATGGCCATTGAAAGCGGAACTGCCCTACATACCTGGCCACCCTGAAGAATAAGGAGGAGGCAGGTTCTTCTAGAGGTATGCTCATTATTGAATCTAACCTTATGATTTTTTCTGCATCCAGTTGGATGCTTGACTCTGATTTTAGTGCTTATTTGTGCACTTCCATGCAGGATCTTGAGGATAGCAGGAGGTTGAGAGATGGTGAGATGATCCTATGCATTGAAAATGGAGTAAGGGTTGCTGCTATGGCCGTGGGAACCTACCCTCTTCGACTACCATCTGGTTTAGATTTAGTACTTAGGGATTGTTATTATGTGCTTGCAGCAAATAGGAATTTGATTTCTATTTCATGCTTAGTACTAGAAGGCTATGTAATTAGTTTTCTTAAGGACCATTGTAACATTCTTTATGAAAGAAATAAAATTACTAGTGGTTTTCTTATTAACGATCTTTACTAATTATATATTGATGTATCTATTTTTAATATCGAGCAAAATGTGAATGCCATAAAATCAAGATGATCCAGAGATAGTCCAAATAATAGGTATCTATGGCACCTTAGACTAGGTCATATAGCAGAAGATAGGATTAACAAATTGGAGAAAATTGAGCGATTGAGTCCATTGACTTTTGAGTCATATTTAATTTATGAATCATATCTTCATGGCAAAATGATTAAACTTCCTTTTATAGGACATGGAAAAAGGGCCACGGATTTACTTGCCCTAGTACATACTGATGTGTGCAGCCCATTTGATGTGCCAGCTAGAGGCAATTTTATCTACTTCATAACCTTCACTAATGATTTATCTCGGTATGGGTATGTGTATCTTATGAGACACAAGTCTGAAGCCTTTGAAAAGTTTAAAGAATTCAGACATGAAGTAGAAAAGTAAATTGAAAAACCTATTAAGGTTCTTCGATCAGATCAAGGAGGTGAATACTTTAGTCGAGAATTTCTGAACTATCTCAAGCAGAATGGCATAGTCTCTTAATGGAGTCCATCTGAAATACCTCAACTCAATGAAATTTCAAGATGGAGGAACCAGATCCTATTAGATATGGTCCAATCCATTATGAGCTTCATAGACCTCCTTGATTTTCTTTGGAGATATTGTTTGTTAACTACTATATATTTATTGAATAGGATTCCTTCTAAAACCATTCCTACCATACCGTATGAAATATGATATGGTAAAAAATCAAGTCTGAGTTATCTCAGAATTTGGGGTTGTCTAGCTCATGTCAAAAGACAACAAGCGGATAAGTTAGACTTTAAGTCCTTTAGAGCTTGATTCATAGGATATCCTAAAGAGTCATTAGGATATTATTTCTACATTTTAGAAGATCACAATGTGATTGTGAGTCGACATATCATCTTTTTTGAAAAATAGTTTATTCAAGATGGCAGCATTGAAAAGTAGATCAAACTAAAGAAGAAAGTCTTTTAAGAGCAAAGAGCTAAGGATCCTTTGGAACCAAATCAGGTTGAGCCAATACAATCACTACCTCCTCCACCTTATAGATCGAAAAAAGTTTTTCGTCCTCCTGAGAGGTACTTAGGTACTATTTCAAAGAAAGTAGAAAAAATATTTCTTGTAGGTAATAGAGTTCATGGTGATGATCCCAAAACCTATAACGAGGCAATATCAGATATCGACTACAAGAAATGGTTAGAGGTAATGAAGTCAGAAATTGACTCGATGCACTAAAACCAAGTCTGAACCTTGGTAGATCCATCAGAAGGTATAGTATCTATTGGGTGTAAATGGATCTATAAGAGAAAAATTGGTGTAGATGGAAATGTAAAGACATTCAAAGCTAGATTAGTGGCAAAAGGTTATAGTCAGCATGAAGGCATTCACTATCAGGATATCTTTTCGCCAGTAGCCATGCTTAAATTCATTCACACATTGCTTGCTATTGCAGCCTATTTTGATTATGAAATATGGCAAATGGATGTGAAAATGATATTCTTAAATAGATATCTTGAGGAAGATATCTATATGGAACAGCCACTGGGTTTCACATCTAGTGATACTAATCATAAAGTATGCAAGCTGCAAAGATCCATATATGGACTTAAGCAAGCATCTCGAAGCTAGAATAGTCATTTTAATGATGTGATCAAATTATTTAATTTTATCAAGAACGAGTAGGAATCATGTATCTTCAGAAAGGTCAGTGGGGGCACTATTGTCTTCCTCGTACTGTACATGGATGATATCCTTCTTATTGAGAATGATATTCCCATGTTGACCATAGTTAAAATATGGTTATCTAAAGAATTCTCCATGAAAGACTTAGGAGAAGCATCCTTCAGTCTTGGAATCAAAGTCTATAGAGATAGACCGAATAGGATGCTAGGTCTTTCACAGAAGATATACATAGGGGAAGTGCTAAAGAGGTTTAGCATGGAAAACTCCAAGAGAGGGTTGGTACCCTTCAAACATGGCATTCATCTCTTCAAGAAAATATGTCCCATCACACCAGAGGAGATTGAACGCATGAGCAAGATCCCTTATGCTTCTGCAATAGAGAGTCTCATGTATGCCATGTTATGTACACGATTTGATATAGCCCATGCTGTGAGTGTCATAAGCAGATATCGGTCAAATCCAGAAGAAGAACACTAGACTTCTATGAAATGTATCCTTAAGTACTTAAGAAGAACTAAGGATATATTCTTGATTTTTGGTAATGGAGAACTCAAAGTCCAAGGGTATACCGACTCAGATTTTATGTCTGATATAAATGATCAAAAGTTGACATCTGAAAATTTGTTTGTGTGTAATGGTGGTGCTATTAGTTGGAAGAGTTCTAAATAGATAGTAATAGCAAATTCCACAATGGAAGTAGAATACATCGATGCATCAGAAGCTACGAATGAGGCATTCTGGTATAAGAAGTTCATCATAGAGATCGAAGTGATGCCATTAGATGATATTCCTCTGTACTGCGATAATAATTGCACCATAGCCCTTGCTAAGGAGCCAAGGTCTCACCAGAAATCCAAACACACGAGCGGCGATACCACCTCATCCGTAATTACCTCAAGAAAGGATACGTTGAGGTCAAGAGAGTCGATTTCGCAGACAATGCGACAGGCCCACTTACAAAACTGTTGGGCCAGTAGAAGATCGAAACCCACCTTGAGAAGATGGGACTTAGATTTATAGCCAATTGGCTTTAGGTCAAGTGAGAGTTTGCTAGATATGTGTACCCTAGAAGCCAGAATTGGCTGACACTTGTTATACACTTCTAAGGGTAAAATTATAATTTTGACTATAAATAATAAAATAGATTATTTTCTATCATAATGTGTATTTAGTATCTGTGATACATCCCTTAAGTTAATGGCAATGATAGTTCTTATTTTCAAGAGTTAAAAATTTAAGACATGAATTTTCATTATTAACTCATAAAATGTTCTTGACCGTAGGATCATCATGAGGATAGTGATTGATCCAAAAGGTTGGTGTACAATCACTTCTTTATAGTAGATGAGTCTTAAGTCTACGATATAGAGACATCAGAGCGAGAGTATAGGTACTCGTTAGAGAATGAGGGCACTGAGCGTGACCACCTCGAGCAGTCATTGGGAAGTCTACCTTCTCGTCAATGACTAGCTCGAAGCTGTAGTTATGTGTCTAGTTCTTTGACCTGAGGTGCATCGGTAGTTCACCTTGAAGGTGTTATAGTTTGACTATATCATGACTCAGTCTCCTAGTCATTCAAAATCCTGAGGTGTATGTTGGCTACAGCATGTTCATTGTAGAAATTAGATTGCACCAATAGAGAATCTATCTACCTCGGTAGATGAGGAGTAGCCCTATGATAATCATGAGAATCAAGTTCATAAGTCCATGGCCATGGCGGAGTAAAATAATAGAAAGAGTTTCTATTAAGGTTTCCACATTGAACTTGAATCGAATGATTGATCATATGACGGATATTAGGGTTTGATGAGATTACCTTAACCCTAGTCCTATCGGGGCTCAAGATAGAAGAACTTAATCACATAGGTAACTACACTGAGAGGTTCATTTTTAGTTCTGATGGATTGCCACCATATGCTGCTAGGTGTCACTAGTGAATTTTGAGAGCAATTAGAATGATTTAAATGATCAATCATACTAGTTGTCTGAATCAGAAAAGTTCTGATCCATCGAAAGGTATTTTGATGATGTCGATGATAGAGATCGTGATATATCTCATTACCAAATGGAACTGAACCTAACTAGATCACACAAATAAGAGTTTCGATCTGGATATCATCAATTGGACTAACCCAGTTCAATTGATTTGAATTAGATTCAATTAGGTTCAAGAAAATCATGCTAGCACACGATTGAGCCTAATGTTCTTCTTTAATTACCGTTAAAGTTGTCTCGACTGAGCCAAATATGTTTGGACTCACTTAGGTACCTTTACTTGGTCTGATTGGAGTTTGTCCAGGTTAGAAAAGGGTTGCCTTAATTTATGAGATGAATTTGAGACAACACCTACCATTTTCCATCATCTGCTAAATCCTGTTTCGGATATTTGGTCAAACATTGACATTTGACACTTAGACATCTGCCCATGTGTCAAGCCATCATAGGAGAGATTTTTTAGACCAGTCCACCTACTAAAAAGTAGATGGATAAGGGGTGCATGCCTAGGGAAGCATGCACCTATGGATAAAGCATCTAGAGTCCCATACAGATGGGACTCCAGTTGCTTTGGGGTTTCTACCTAGGTGGCACCAAAGACTTATCTTTGACTAGTCTTAGCACCATCTAAGGATGATTCAGAGGGATTGTCATCTGATTGGATCAGATGATGTCATCCCACCTATCAAATTTAGATCTGATTGCACAAAAAGCCATGATTGGTCGGGATAATGTGGCATTGCATGGTGCAACAGGGTCTATAAAAACCCTATCTATGCCAAGATCTAAGAAGCTTGACCAATTGCCCATGCCACAAGGCTGCCCTACCATCTTCAGGTCTTCTCTCTCCTACCCATGCCCAAGAATTTTTGGGCTTCAGTTTGGTGCGATCCAAGCAAGAGAAAGGTGATAGAGAAAGGAAGAAGGCAGCACTGCTGCAAAAGACAACTCACATCTTCGAAAGAAGTTTTGAAGATCTTTAAAATCAGATCTAGATCTAATTTTTGGAGAGATGATAAAGAAGAAGAAGATCTCTAGATCCTATCTGAGTAGATACCGGTAGAGGCCAGGCACTTACGTGGTTAGATCCAGAATCTCAGACAGACATCAGGATCATCATAGGATAATCAGATTATCCTCAATAAGGTAAATTAAATTAGATTTAATTTATTTTTTATTTTATTTTATTTTTTTATTAGATCAATAGTATCAGATCTGAAAAGTCTCAAATCTGATCTAAATTTAAAATTTTTTTTTTTTAAAATATCTCTCTTGATCCAATCAGATTTGAACGAACTTGATCCAAAAAACTAGGTTTCTCTTCAGATATATCCCTACATCTCATCTGCAAGTCATACTAATGTCTTCACACTTCTTGATTAAGAGGATAATCAATCCATATGACATATAACAACCTACACTCGATAAACATTATCGTCCTTGGTAATAATGTATTATTTGATCGCAAATAGATTTAAGGACTAAACGATAAATCCTTCTTTATTAATTCTAAATAGTCCTAAAAACTTCATCATAACACAAGAGTTCATTAGAAGATGCAAAGAATTTATGATGAAAATATCAAAATAATATTTATTTATTTATAATTCATATATAAATATAAAAATAGCTCAACCATCAAAAGTCTGATGATTGAGTTTGGAACAATATTCCCAGCACCTACCAGCTATGGGTCCCACTTTAGCGACCCGTTCGAAGGCTCTACGTGCTTTCTTGCATATATCTTCATCATCTGAACTCTGTTTGAGATGTTCTTAGGCTCGTTGGACTCTATTCATCATCTTGGACGTCAGTATTGGCTTATTATAGGAGAATTCAAGATATTTTTTTCAACAATCTCTATCTCAACTTAATATTTGGTCTCCACCTATGTGAGAGTTCGTTTCTCACCTTCATGCCCTATGGCAATCGCCTGCTGATCATGGACAGATAAACATGAGAGTCGAGCCAGGCCGCTCGATCCCATCTTTATTAACTGCTATGATCCTCTTGATCTGAGATCTGCTCGGGTTAGCCTCTTGCGGCAATAGAAACTTCACCTTATGACGTTGCATGTCATCTTCATACGTCTCCCATCTTGTGCCCGATCCATCTCCACCTGAAGCTTCAGCTCACATTGGGCTCCTCACCATGAGGTAGTATCCTCCATACTTTTTTTCTCTAATTATCATCCTTCTACCATGCATGACCTTCAAGATTCCTTCATCAGCTTTTTATCTAAAGCCGATCGAATCCAATCTGCTCAGTGAGATTATATTATTTTTAAAATTAGATATATATTAAACCTCACCCAACTTCTTCACAATTCCATTATGGAGCTTCATGCTGACCATCCCACTGCCCTTGATCTCATAGCTTGATCCATTTGATAGAAATGCAGTACCCTTACTAATCTCTAGAGTGTCAAATTGCTCCTCTCTATAACATATATGATGAAAATAAGTAGAATCCATAATCTACTGGGAGGAAGAAGTAGATACCTTATCAGTTATCAGAAGGATATCATCACTGGCTTCTGTATCGCTACTGGCCATCGCCATAGTAGTATGTGTCTGATCTTTGACTTATGGGCAATCCTTGACTCGATATCCTAACTCATTATACCGGTAGCATCTAATCTTATTTCGATCCCTCATCTTGGACCTGGACCATCTATCTCACGATCTCTTGTCACTTCATATTCTATTGCCATCATCTCTAGTCACCATCAGGGCTGAGTTGCCATCTAAACTCGAGGCTTGATTCTCTTACTTGAGAATCTTATTTTGGAGTTGTGTAGAAGTCACTTCTTACATCTTGATGGTGCTCTTACCTATAAAAGGAGTAGTCACCAAAGATTTGAAAGAAGGTAGAAGTGATAATAGTAAGATGAATGCCCTGGTCTTCTCCTCAACTTTTTTGCTAATGTTGAGAAGGTCAGTGAGGATCTTTTGAACATTGGATAGATACTTCTACATGTTTTGACCTTCATCCATCTATAGCTAATAAAACTGCATCCAAAGGAATAACAAGTTGGTGAGTGATTTTGCCGTGTATAATTTCTCGAGCTTCGATTATAGCACTGTCAAAGAAGTCTCATCAAGTACATAGATTATGACATCATTTGCTAGATACAAGTAGATCGTGCTCATCCCCTGCATCTGGATCCACTTTCAATCCTTCACTTCTATGATGGCTGGCATCTCGTAAAACAGAGCATCAATTAATCCATGATGGATGAGGACATTCTTTACCCTTGCTTGCCACAAGAAAAAATTATCCTTCCTATCGAACATATTGATCTCCATCTTGATTGTGCTTGTCTTCTCTATTTCTTCAAACTTTATCACCACTACTACAATCCACGCACTGGTACAATCTAGCTCTGATATCAATTATTGTGGTATCAACTCACTCTAATAATAATTGATGAAAATCTCATACCAAAATATTATGGTAGAAAGAAAGAAGAAAATAAGACAAGAACACAATCAAGTATGTGGATCAGCCTAAATGCTCATCTCCACAGGGCATGCAAAGCTTCACTATGAAAAAAAAATAAATATAAGAGAAGATTATCCACTTTCAATACTCGTATACAATCCTCTTAACTAGAAGCTATCCTTATAAAGCTCTCTTTTGGAGACCCTCTAAAATGATCGCAGTCCACTGCCTAGTTGTCTACCTAGAGCCCTCTGCTCCTGCTATCTGCTGGTGCCTTCTAATGCCTTTTGCCATCTTAGATCTCACCAAAACCATCATACAGCTCTTGATCTACTGCTACAGGCCTTTTAAAAGCTTCAAACAGAGTTTAATCTAAGTCTAAGATGAAGTCCTGACTTGATTCCAACTCAAACAATGTCCCCAGCTATTGGATATTGATCGGTTGCTCTCATGGCCACTTAATCGTGCCTTAGAGCTCCATGGACCACCTATGAACCAACTGTATCATAAACCCAGCCCAATATTTGCTTTTCGCATATCCTAAAATGACCAAAATAGCCCCTACACTGCATTTTCTTATCGTAGACCATTAAAGGGTCCACCATGAACCACATGGGTGCCAGTCCATGGTGAACTATGCCCAATCAGCTGCACGTGATTGTTGGGTGCCCCATTGTGCATGTTGCTGCATGCTCTCACTTGGATGCGAGCTCGGCCCCCTCTCAAGTAATCGCCTAGGCCCAGGCCATAATCGTGCGCATGCCCACCTGGTCCCGGGCTGGCAATGCATGTGCTGCTAATGCCTGCGTTGGGCCTAGATGCGGCCCAACATGCTATGGGCTACACCTGCGCGTGGCTGGCCTGCATGCCCATGCATGCTTGGGCCAGTCCTGTGGGCCTGCATGCTTGGGCCGCACCTCCAGCGAGCCTGCCAGCTGTTGGCTCCACTTCAGCATCCCATCCATTGGCTCTACATGTTTTTTTGCACATATTTTTATCATCTGGACTCCAATTGCGATGTTCTTGAGCTCATTGCACTTCGTTCGTTATCCTAGACCTCACTGTAGGCTTATTATGGGAGAATTCGAGGCATTTTCCTTAACATCAAAGACAAAGAAAGACCATGATAAGGCTTTAGTAGAGATAAAACATTTGAGGGTGGTTATTAGACAAAATGATAAAGTACATGCCCTAAATAAGTCTTAGTTAGCCAAAGAGAGAATGAAGTTGGCAAAGGTTGTGAAAGAAGCAACATGGCCCATGGCTGTGAAGGCTACTTGGTACCGAAACGAGCTTCGTTCAGCCCATGATAGGATATCTATCTTGAAGCACCTTATAGAATTGTCCAAGGTTGTTGAGGAAGTCAGGTGGGGTGGCATTGAGAAGATCAGGTGACTTTGAAACAAGCCCAACATGGCTTAGGAAAGAATCACTAGTTTGGAGCGTTCGGTGAATAAGGAGAGATCCATGGCAACATTGCTTCGGTTGAAGGTGGCAGAGAGTACTACGGCGGCCAACATTACCGACAACAAGCTCAAGTGAGTGGAAGCCAAGATTGCCGCTACCAATTTCAAAATGACTCTTAAGATTGTCAAGGCATCCATCATGGCTTTTGAGGTCGACTTCAGGGAGTATAGAGCCTCGATTAGATGGCTTTTTTCTGAAGTCGGCGTCACTCTTCTTGAAGTTTCGAGTAAACAGGTGATGCTCAGGGCTGGTGATATTGCACATGAGGCTTTTGAGGCCAAAGGCACATCGACGGTCGAAGACACATCAGACCTATAGCATGATGGTGATTCTCCCCGATTGGTCAACAAGATATTCAAAGATCAAATTAGACGAAATATCAAAGTCTAAGTCGATGATATGCCGGTAAAAAGCATTCAAGCTAATAATCATGTTCAAGATCTAGAAGAAGCCTTCAACATACTTCGACAACATCGGATGAAGCTGAATCTAACTAAGTGTGCTTTCGGCATAACTATCAGAAAATTTTTGAGATTTCTTGTGTCGCAACATGGAATCAAAGCTAATCCAAAAAAAATAAAGGCCATTATCGACATGAAGCACCCAACCTCTAAGAAAGAGAAATAATAGTTGAACAGTAGAATCACTGCACTCAGCCGATTTATCTCAAAATTGGTAGAGAGATGTCCACCATTCTTCAAAATTTTATGATAAGTGAAGGATTTTTCATGGTCAGATAAATGCCGACAATCCTTTAAAAATTTGAAAAGATATCTGATGCCTCCACCACTTACAAAATCGAAAGTAGGAGAAATATTGTATCTCTACATTGCTACATTGACAGAAGCAGTAAGTTTGGTTCTTGTTCGAGAAGATGAAAATTGAATTCAGCAATCGATCTATTATGCCAGCAAAGTGCTTCATAACGCTAAAGTTTGATATTCGAGAGCTGAAAAACTAATCGATACCTTGATTATTTTGGCATAACGACTTCGATCGTACTTTCAAGCTCATTTGATCACAGTATTAACTGATCAACCATTGAAGATGATCCTATATCGACTAGATACTTTAGGAAGAATGATAAAATGGGCAATCAAATTTAGTAAATTTGACATCCAATATCATCCATGACCATTAATGAAGGCACAAGTGTTAGCCAATTTTATCATTGAATGTACAGCAACCGATGACAAATCAAAGCAAGAAACTAATGAAAAATTGGAAATAAAGGAAGGACCTAAAACTGACTCTAGTTCAACATTGATACTACATGTAGATGGAGCATCCAATGCTCAAGGAAATGGGGCCGATCTCATCCTCGCCAACATCGAAGGAACCATCACTGAATACGCCCTTCAGTTAAATTTCAAAGCATTCAATAATCAAGCCAAATATGAAGCATTGTTAGCCTACTTGAAGATTGCTAAAGAGCTCGAAATAAATAAGCTAAATATTTTTACTGACTCACAATTAATAGTCGGACATATCAAAAGTGAATTTGAAGCTCGAGATCGGACTATGGCAAAATACCTTCAGAGAGCAAAGGATCTCATATCGACTTTCAAACACTTCGAGATTTCCTACATTCCAAGAACAAAAAACACTCGGGCCGACGCACTCCCTCGACTCACGACAACATCTTCCGACATACTCGATCGAATGTTTATCAAATATCTTAAACAATCGAGTATTGCCAAAGTTAAAGAAGTGTTATAAATAAATGATGAATCCAGTTGGATGGATCCGATTATTAAATTCCTCACTGATGGAACACTACCCAATGAATCTCCAAAAGCTAAGCATCTATGATGGACCATCTCTCAATATGTTCTGATAAACGGACACCTTTACAAAAGGTCCTCCTCTTTGCATTTGCTCGAATGCTTAGGACCAACTGATGCCGACTATGCCCTTCGAAAAGTTCATGAAAAAATTTATGGAAATCACTTGGGGGGTAAGTCACTAGCCTATAAAGTGCTCCACCAAGGATATTATTAGCCAACTATGAGGAAAGATGCAGTTGATATTATTCAAAAATACGATCCATGTCAAAAATATGCTAACATTCAATATCAACCGACAAACTGACTAACATCTATCGTTACACCATGGCCATTCGTGCAATGGGGAATAAACATCCTTGGCCCATTCCCATCGTCTTCCAATCAGAGAAAATTTTTGGTGGTCACAGTGGATTACTTCACCAAATGGGTGAAGCCAAACCAGTAGCACAAATCACCAAAAACAAGATGAAAGATTTTGTTCAAAAGTCAATCATTTATCAATTTGGGCTACCACATACTATCATCACTGACAATGGTCGGTAATTCGATAATCAAAACTTTAGAGAATTTCGTGCAAAATTCCATATCGCACATAAGTTGATATCTATCGGCCACCCTCAATCCAACGATGAAATGAAAGTTATGAATTGGACAATCTTACACGAACTAAAAATCTGATTGAATGAAGCAAAAGTTCTTTGGGTAGAAGAGCTACATTCAGTTTTATGGGCATATTGGACAACCCCTCGAGTTCCAATGGAAGAGTCACCATTCAATTTAGCATATGGGACTGAAGCAGTGATCTCGGTAGAAATTGATTTGCCGACTATAAGAGTTGAGCATTATATCAAACCAAATAACTCTAAAATAAAAAGAGCCAACTTAGATTTGCTTTCAGAGGTTTGACAAGAAGCTCAAATCCAGATGGCTGCATACCGATGGAGAGTCATGCAATATTACAATGCAAAGGTCAAGTCAAAGGTATTTCTTCCTGGAGATTTACTCTTAAGAAGAGCAGAAGTTTCTAAACCCTTAGATTAAGAAAAACTATCTCCAAATTAGGAAGGACCATACAAAGTGATTGAAATACTTCATCCGGGTACCTATCGACTTGAGACTCTTGATGGGACAATAATTCCTCAAACTTGAAATGCAGATAATTTAAAAATATATTATCAGTAAAGTTATCATAGTATTTAAATAAAGTACAAATATCAAGATTTGACTTTTCTTTGATCTGACTAAGTCATGTTTAATTAGTGATATGACACAGAAGGTTGACCTATCATCGGCCAGCAAGCAACAATCTTACGACTTACCTTGAATGATAATCTTTCCGACTCATAATCAGATGATTAAACGATGTGCCGATTTAACTACAACAAAACAAAAATTTATGCCGACTAAGCCACGACTTGGTGGAATATGCTAGCTTAACCATGGTTAAGTAAGTATGATGCCAACTCAACCAAAGTTGAGCAGAATTTTTTGCCCACTTGATGGGAACATACCAACTTGACCTCGATCAGTCGAAGGATATTCGACTTACCCCCATTTATCAAACACAAATGAACTTTATGCCTGAAGTTCGATCGATTAAAATTCGATCAGACAACATACTCATCGACTATCCGACTTAGTATTTAATAAGTAAACAACAAAAGAGCCGTTGGTATTTAGAGAAAAATTTTCAACACTCTTGACGCACTACGCAGAAAGAACACAATACTTGGAAATTCTATCCATTTCATTCATATAAAAATGTCTACAAAAATTGGCCAAAGCCAAAATACAAAAGTCGGATTAATCCAATGACAAAATCCAAAAAGAAGAAAAAATGGATCAGTCATCGACAACGATCGCATTAACAATGGCCATTGCTGATGCCCTCTCTTCTTCAGTCAGGGAAGGCTCTGAAGTCCTCTCTTTCAAAATTAAAGTAGGAGCCACTTCTTCGATAGGAGCCGCTTCATTCGAAGTCATGTGATCGGTTGGGACATCCTCAGCTGACCCATCCTCTTCATCAGAGTCGGAAAGGGGCACTTGAGTCACATCCAGATCTGGATAAAATCAGTCGACTGCATCTCGACCATCTTCATATCTAGTTCTATAAGCAAGGTGACTAGTTGCGACAAGTTCCTCCATAAAGTCCTCCAACCCTTGGAACTCCTCCAATGCTTGCTCTTTTGCCTGATCTAGAGTTGCTCGGGTTGATGCTGCTTCCACTTTGAAAGATTTCAGCTTCTTCCACTCCTCTAGCTTTGAAGCATAACTGTCGCATTCCTTACAGAGCCGACTGGCCACATGCCTCTTTTTCTGAATTTAAGACTTGTGAGTATCAATGATCCACTCACTTATCTCTTTATCATCGTGTAGCGATAGTACTTTAAGCTGCACAACCCCGAGCTCTGTGCGTACTGCATTAAGGTCGTTGTGGGCCGATTCTAAATCAACTTGTGCTGATTCAAGACCAACCCTTGCCGACTCATGATCGGACCATGCTGACTCCAGCTCAGCCTTCAAACAGGAATATTCTTCTTCATTCTTCTTCTCCCGTTCCTCCATCACCTTTATTTTGTCGGAGGTAGCCTGGAGATACTAAAGAGCGGCATTTTTCTCTGCAATGATCGCCACCCCTTATCTTTCCATCCTTGCCTTATTTCGGTAAAGTTGCACATGAATCTATCTAATTTTGACATATCATGCACCACTTGAAAAGAAAAAAAAAAGAGCAGTGGAAAGGAAATATAAGAAGGAAGAGAAAAAGGAGAGAAACTTACCCCAATAAGTGGTGTAGAATGACAAAAAGATGTCATTCAGAGTTCGACCTCTTTAACTTTTCTTGTCAGCTAGGAGAAGTATGGCATTGACCAGCTACTTCGTCAGTACTGGATTGGTCAAAGCCGACTCTTCAAATGGGACATGAATGTTGATAGACTCCAAACCCACTAGAGTCCCGCTTGTAGTTGAAGATGTAGGGGCCTTCCCCTGCCGATGTGCCATCGACTACTCAAATAGATTTCGACATCCATTCGGGAGTTGGTGGTACTGAAGAAATGGCCGACCTCTGCCTCTCCAATCCAATCTCGAGCATTGATGGTGCCCGAGATATCGTCGGCTCGATAGGTGCCACTGTAGGCTCGATGACAACCATGACAACATCAAGTTCTTCGATGGTTGGCATAGCTCTCGCTGATGCATCTTTAGTCGGTGCTAAAACTGGTGCATCTTGAGTTGGAGCCATGGCCACCAATGTGATGACTGCTTCTCCGACTAAGCATGGCATTTTGATCGATGGAACATCGATCAGATTGGGCATGATCGATGGAATATCGATCGGAGGTATGACTGCCACTGCTGGAATGTCAACCTTTTACTTCTTGGCTGCTCTTGACGATCCTTCGCTAGCAGCCAACTTCTGCTTCCCTATAAGTCGACGAATGTCGACCGCTAAAAGGGACGATGAAGGATGCATGGCTGCACACAAAAATAAAATTAGTCAGATAGAGACTAATCAAAAAACAAGAAAGAAAAATATTCTAACTATGTCGGACTATACCAGCAGTCGGTACCAGACCAAGTTCGGCATCATACAGAGCCTGATCAGTTATCAGATCCCTTCTACCTCGGGACCTCCATATCCTTCAACTTCAGAAAATCCTTTCGATCGATCGGATCAACCTGATTATTATCATTTGAGCTGGTGTTCAGAGTCCCCCAAACGAATGAAAAACCCCAAGGGAGGGTGGATGATACAAAAAAGAATTGAGTCTTCCAATCATGAATGGATGATGGAAGACTGAAGATGAAAGAAAGTCCTTTTATCAGAGTGAACATCCACCAACCATCAGCCTTCGGATGGGATGAAGAGTAAAGAAAGGATGAAACAAAGAAAGACGAGGAATGGTCAAGATAGTGTTGCACAAAAGAGCAAAAGAAACCAAAATTTGGATGGAATTCGGTGCAAGTTGCACTAGACAAATCCGACAGTAGTCCGGGATGTTCCAAATGAACTCCGAGATTGAAAATCAGAGACCTAATCTAAGATTTTCTACATAAAATGCCATCTGACTAGTTGGCAGAGAGGATACCTGACCTTCTGAACCAGAGGAGAAAAACTGAAATTGCTCCAAAACTTGATATTGTTCCCAAAGCCAGCTGACAACAGTGTCCGATAGCGAAGAAATCTCCACTACCAGACTAGCAAAGAAAATGGTTGGTGGATCAGACGGCCAACTACTGCTACCTATGGATCTACTCCTACCTTTACTAGCCATTACTGAAAATCCTAAAGAACTAAAGGAATAAGAAGAAGAAGAAGAAACCTAACTTGGAGAACAAGAAGGAGAGTCAAAAAATAGGGGAAGCAAGAGGGGAAGAAGGATTGAGAACTCTAAAGCACTAGCGAGGAAACAAGTCACAGTAAAAATTCAAGGAAAATAACAGTGGTCCTATATATATAGGAACCGTTAATGACCTGGATTAAAACTAAACATGCCTAGATTTCTACCACCTGGCAAAATCTGAACCTTTGGATGTTCGGACGCTTCAACACACCTCCACTCGGATCATGCCACGACATCACAATCTATGAGAAAAACCAAAGTCTAATGACAACTCGACACATGGCATCATCGGATTAAGCTGAAATCAAATCTTGGGTTATCAAATCAACATTTTGGTAGATCATATCAATGATGGCAACACAACTATCGAAATGATGGAACGGTGGAGGCTCCCCTTGCTAAACGTGATAACAATTGTCACATGATCATCGAAATGATTCTCTTTTGATGTGCAAAACAATGATTAACGCCAAAAGAAGAGTAGCCGCCAAATCTAGATTCAAAATAATCAATAAGAACTCTCATCATTCAAAATGTCGGGCCACATGATGAGCTACACGTCTTCACCATTTCAAATTTGAGAGTGGGGGGCAACTATTGGATTCATAAATTCAAACATCCTAATTTGGCGATCGATCGATTACAGACTGATTAAACTCGTCGATCAACTTATAAGGAACGATGAATTAGCTAGATCCTCTTGATAGTTATTTTCTATTAACCAAACGTCGATCAGTTTACCGACTCTCGACCATCAACCGACCATTAGTCGGCTGAGTTTTGATCAACTCTTTAAACCAAATGGCTTAGTGAATGGGAAACTAACTAACTACCAACATATATTCGATGTAACCGATATATAGTCGATAAAAGCTACATTTTCGACGGAGAATGCGCATAACAGTTCCTCCACGATCAGTTAATGGACATTAACTATCCCTTAATGCTGGAATATGTGAGACCCCATGATTTATATCCGTTACAGATGGTTACGACCATATTCGCCTATAAAAAGAAGGTAAACCAAGTAGTTTAGAAGGGATAATCCTGGGCTAGAACTCTGCCTATTTGAATTCAAATTATCCTGCTCATCAATCCTCCACTGACTTAGGCATTGGAGGATCCTCGCTGGAAATATTATTGGCCAGTATGGACTTCTTTTTGTAGGTGACTTCAGCCGGCAACAGGCGCACTAAAGGATTGGCTACAATAATATCAATATAAACTTGGTAGCAAATATGCTCATTTTAGAATTAGATGTCCTATATAGTTCAAATTTGATACTCTTTTAAAAATAAATTTTCTAAATTTGATAGTTAAATATTCTAAATATTAAAGAAATTCAATTCAAATATTCTAGGAAGGAAAAATTGAAAAGTAATTTATGGCAAAATGAGAATAGGGGAGAAAACATTATTGAAACTACTTTGGAAGTTAACAAAACAGAATTATTGATGTCATTTGTTCTTACTTTTTGATTGATTTGTTTTAAGTATTATTTTTATTAATTCCTATGTTTTGATCATATCATCATTCTCTTTAACAATTAATTAATATCAAGATATTATTTTTTATGTTAAATTCTCAAACAATTATATTATGTCCCTTTTAATTTAAGCTTTCAAATGATCTTAATCTCTTAATTTAATTTGATTGATTTGATTGCCAAATTATTTTTGATGACTAATTGGAATTAAAGTAAATTTGAAACATATTCTCACCCCAAACTAATTTGATTTAATTTGAGTTTGATAATCTAATTTACCATTTTGATACATAATTTCAATTTTAGAAACTCATTTGAAAATCTAAATATAATACTACAATTTTGATGTGCATTGAAAATTTTTTACAAAGTTAATTGTATCATGAATCTTTTACTTAATAAATGACTTTAAATAAGTGATTCTCATTTGCCTTGATAGTACATATTAAAATCATTGACAAGCTCAATATATTTTTGATACATACATTTTTTGAACTTAATTAACTAATTTTTTTAGAAAAGAAAATATTGAATATTAAAGTACATATTATGCTTAATTTCATACTCAAATCTTTTGAAAAACTTTATTCCTCTTAAAATTTAAAAGTGCATATTTAAAAATTTGATTAAAGGTTATATTCATTTAAAAAGAAAGGGAGCCTTTGATATTTAAATTTAAGCTAATTTTTTAAATTAAAATAAATATTTTAAACTTATTTTGAGTGAAAGAATAAATTTTTAAAAGAAAGATGATTCAGTTAAATTGATTTTTTGAACTTGATATATCTCTTACTTTGATACATTCATATTATTAATTTTGATGGTTTTTCTTCATCTTTTCCATGAGCTTTTTGATGCCATCAAAAAGGGGGAGAGAAATGTTGAATATATGCTTGAAAGGATTAATGTTTAAGAAACTCAATGAATTTGATGCTTGAAATCTTAATACTCATTGATTTGAATTAAGACATATATTTGAAATGAGTATATAAAATATGTGCAATGAATTAATTATGTACAATGAACCAAAAGATTAATTAAAAATATCATGAAATACTCATTTATATGTTTAATCTATACTTCTGCTTAAGAAACTCAATAAATTTGGTACTTAAAATCTTAATACTCATTTATTTGAATTGAGATATAAATTTAAAATGAGTATATAAAATATGTGCAATGAATTAATTATGTACAATGAACCAAAAGATTAATTAAAAATATTTATGAATTACTTATTTATATGTTTAATCTATATTTCATGATACATTTTGATAAAATGCATTGAAATATATTATTTATTTTTATTGTGCATATACTTAAGATTTTATCATCATCAAAAAGAAAGAGATTGTTGACCCTAAGATTGATTTTAATGATTCCAAAATATTGAGATAAATTATAATCATGTATTTCAAGAATATATATATGACTTTTCAAGTACTTAAAATGAAGAAATTATCTATAGAAGAAATCTCTTCAAAAGAAAAAAAGTCAAAGAAAAGAATAAATTTAAATGCTCAAATAAAGCTCAAACAAAAAATTTTGGAAGCCTTAATGGTGGAAAAGACTGTAAAAATAAAGGTGGAAGAAGACCTCAAAAGTTGAAGTCAATAAACTACTCATGCAGAAATATATGCAGGATAGTTGAAGGCTGAGAACTGAGATAACTTAGTGAAAAATTGAGCTGGCTCAGTACTTAGTAGGCTCAGTGAAAAAACTTAGATAACTCAGTCTCATAAAATAGAAAGACAGAAAGCTGATTTTTGAAGTCTACTGATACTGAGCCGACCTAGTGAAAAACTAAGCCGACTCAATGACTGTAATGGCTAGTTTTTTCAGAACTTCAACTTTTTATCCACAATGACTCTCAATGTCTATTCCAAGGATTCCAATGATCAAAACTCATTCTCTAGCCACTTTAAAGCATATAAAAAGCTAGAGACTTAATGAAAAAAGGAAGAAAATAGATTAAAAAGAGAAATTCTTCAAACTAAGAGAGAGTTATTGAATATCATTGAGAAAAGAAAATAAGAGAGGGATAGAGTGTACAAAATTGAGGGCTTTCTAAGAGTGATCTTCTCCAACATCCTCAACATCCTCTCAAGTATTGATTGAAGAGAAGTCAAGCTTTAAAAGATCAATTATTCAGCTCCTTCTTCATGCTTTAAAGAGTTTTTATTTTCTATTTTTTTTGTGCTTAAATTATATTTTATTTTCTTTACAAGTTTCTTTGAGGAAAAGAAACTTGGGGTAAAGGCTGGTCTAAGCACATAATTGGATGTTGTACAGTTTGATTGGTGAGCCAAGGTTAAAACTAATTAAAATTAATTATTAACCCAAAAAATAATTATTATATTATTATGGTTGGTGAGCCAAGGTTAAAATCAACTGGATTGTTAGTAAGCCCGAAAAACTAACAGTGTAATGTTTTAGTTGGTGCTCCTGTTGAAAGTCAACTAGGTTTGTTTATGAGTCCGAAAAAATAAATATACTATAATCAAGAAAGGATTATAGTAGAATTTCCAAGGAAAGCTTGGAAAGTGAACGTAGGAGCAGGTTACTCTGAACCACTATAAATTTTATGTATTTATTGTGCCCTCTTGTTTTTTCTTTGCTTGCTTTCAATTCTTACTTAACTTAGTTTTATTTCATAGTTAGCAATTTGTATAATTCTACTGCTATTTATATTGCACACATCATCATCATATCTTTTGGATAATTATTAAAGCACATTCTTGATAAAGTTCAAGTAGGCTTAAAATTTTATAAGTACCCAATTCACCTTCCCTCTTGGATAGCCACACTTAAGCAATACATCTGTGTTTGTCAATTTCGACATCCAATAGATATCGAGGTTAGAAAACTCTTAAGCTGATCTATTATCTAAATTGATGATGTCGGCACTGAGCGACCTACCCAAGAAAACCTTTTTTGAAATTATGAAAATGCCTAGCATTGAAGAGCTGACAACAATGTTGCAAGTGGATAGTAAGCCCAATTGTATGAATCCGCTAGTCCGCTACCTCAAAGAATAAGTATTGCCAAGTGACTCGAAGAAAGCTCGAAGGTTGAGGAATCAAGTGTTCCATTACATTCTTCATGAAGAAAAATTGTACAAAAGGTCATACTCTCTACCTCTTCCCAAACATTTATGCCCATCTAAAGCTGATTATGTGCTATGAGAGGTGCACAAGAGAATATGTGAGAACCACTTGGGAAGCAAATCATTGGCCTACAAACTACTTCGATAGGATTATTATTGGCTGATAATGCAACGACATGCAGCCAATCTAGTTAGACAATGTGACCGATGCCAAAGGAATATAGGCTCAGGTGTAGTGCTCCCAAGCCTTAGGAGGCTGAGTGAGGAGCCATGGTGTTGGCTCCATGAGACAGACTGATTTGGAACCTAGGGCTAGGACCCATTTGGTCCTAGGATGGAGGTTTGGCCCTCCACAGTCTTGAAGTCTAGGGATTAATTTGGGTCTTGAGTGGGCTAATCCATATTTGGGCTAGGTTTGGATCCAGGGGGGTGAGAACATGTCAAGTCGTGGGTGTACATGAGCTTAGGTTGAGTGCAATCATTTTAGGTTAGCTATGAGAGGTTTTCGAACTAGGGTCATTAGGATTATCAGGCTTCCTAATTGAATTAGGGAAGGATTCCTAGTATGACTAGGAATCATGTGAGCCTCGTATATATACCCCATTATGTATTCCTTTAATGGAATCAATCAAAGAACTTTTCTCCCTAACAACTCTCCTCTCTCTCCTCTCTTTCTCATGCCATCTCTAAGCTCTAGCCAAAAGGGATGCGAGACCCATCCATCCAAGATGCGAGACCCAAAGAGAAGGGATGCAGGATCCAGACAATAGTGCGTCCTCTTCTTTGCCACCCAAGACACCACACCCAGGTCTGTATGGGTGCTTGGTTGCTGATCTCTAAGTCTCCACACCTCTAGGAAGAACTCCAATAATGAATGTAAATATTTAATGCCAGCTGGTTGTGCCACTTACCCCTATATATGTGCCTTGGCCTTTCGCATAATGGGAGATGAATATTCTCGAGCCATTTCCCCTTGCATCAGGTTAGTGAAAATTCTTATTGGTTACTATGGACTACTTTACCAAGTAGATAGAAACTGAGCCAATAGCCCGCATTACTAAAGCAAAAGTAAAGGACTTAAATATGGGGGTAAGTGGAGAGCCCACTGGTCCAAACTATGCAAGCCGAAGACTTTAGGGGCTAAGAAGTGAGGGCTAACCTAAAGGGATCCTTGGAGGCCCCTCATTCTTAAACGAGTTAAGATGACAAAAACCTTGGTCATACGAGAAGCAAAAGCTAACCTTAAAGGACCTTCGGAGGGCCAATCTTTTGAAAACCCCTCATTCCTAAATGATCTAGACTTAGAAGAACTCTTGGAAGACTCTCAAAAGACCTCGACGCAATACCTAAACCTAAGTTCATATAGTGCCAACAAATTAACAAGAGGGACCTCGACCTGCCTAAGGTCATGAGGATAAAAATGCTTGAAATAAATCAGCATCACTAGCATCATAACAATGCGAAGCAAATATAGGTGAAATGTATAACTATAATTTTAAAATTTGATTTCATTTAAAAAGTTGTCAACTAGTTATAGTGTTAGTGCCACGAAGAGTGAGTGACTTCAAAAGAAAAGAAAAATGATGCATCAAATTATTTAACCATGTCGGGGAGAATCACCAACAT